>BTPG01000005.1:173562668-173775168 GCA_036245525.1 Semisulcospira habei | reverse complement strand
TACTGAACAAACCTATAGTGTATGTTAAAGTGGATGGTTGGTTAGTTCGGGGTTTAACGTCCACGGCACAAGAGTGATAATCGACGGCCCTATCGGATGGTCTGTAGGACGGGGAGGGGGCCGAAGGAGGGGGGGGGGGGGGCTGAGACAGCTGTTGCCTAGAGATTACGACCTGAACACTGGTCAATTCACTGATTAACCAGGACCTTTCAACGGAATGCAATAGAACCATCCCGCCGTGTTGCCGTCTGCACAAGAATGTGAATGAAGAAACTCTGACAATATGATTATGAAGTAAATCGGTTTGCACTATATCATTGTATGGTAGAGCTGAACAGAAAATTCCAAGAGTTTCCCTCGAGAGAGAATCGACTGCTGTTTTACGACTAGGTAATTTGCTAGCCTCGAACCTTACAAGAACAATGTGACTCAGCGGCATACTTATGTCAGTTTTACCCGGCTAAAGATTTCCGTTCTCAAGAGACATAGATTCACATGAGTCCCTGCAGTCGCAGGGGCTCATTGGAATCTATGCCTCTTGAGAACGGAGATCAATTCAGTTACGCGAATAAGTGATATACTATTATTATTTTTTACGCTAAATAAGCTTTCATCTACAAGAGACATAGATCCTCATGAGCCCCTGCAGTCGCAGGGGCTCATGAGAATCTATGGCTCTTGCATACCAAGATATGATGAAGACTATGGGCTTCATCTGTTTGAGATCGGACCGGATTTAGGGGAGTGATACGGACTCCGAGTTAAGCGTTGGGCTGATGCTGCAGTTTGTCAGAATTCGATGCATAATGAGCATGGATTGGAGCTAACACATAATCGCTCGTGCCAGGCATTAGCGGGAGACGGAACCTCATTTGCATACAGATAGCCAAGGGAGGTCACTGTGTCCGCAAGTGTGTGCGCGCGTTTGCGCGTGCGTGTGTGCGTGCGTGTGTGTGTGCCGTGTGTGTGTGTGTCACTGCCGTGTGTGTGTTAGTTTGTTTGTGTGTGCGTGCGTGTGTGTGTGCGTGCGGTGTGATCGTGTACGTGTGCGTGTTAGTGTGTGTTAATGTGTGTGTGTGTGTGTGTTAGTGTGCCGAGTGTGTGTGTGTGTGTGTGTGTGTGTGTGTGAGTGTGTGTGTTTGTGTGTGTTCGTGTACGGTGTGTGTGTGTGTGTGTGTGTGTGTGTGTGTGTGTGTGTGTGTGTGTATGTGTTTGAGTGCGCACGCGCGCGTGTGTCAGTGGGTGTGTTTTTGCAAGAAGCTAGCTAATGGTATGAAAATCATAGTCAATTATTTCTGACTCGTAATTGCCTTTTGTAGCTTAGTGTATGCATCATTATGTATACTTTAACCCTTTCGAGGAAAAGGGAACACGCACAATCCAGCTGCAACTTCCACTTCTACCAGAACACACCAATATACATCTACTTCTTAATAGAAGTAAAACCCTGCCATCCACAGTGGATAACAATATATTTTCAGTTGTACACGAATGTATTACTGCAACAAAAAGATTTCATTGATTTATAATGAGGACTGCAGAAAATGAATAAAATAACAAGACCAGTTGAGGCACCTCTCTCTCTCTCTCTCTCTCTCTCTCTCTCTCTGTCTCTCTCTCTCTCTCTCTCTCTCTCTCTGGCTCTCTCCACCCACTATAATATTTGGAATTTCCCCCTCTATTTTCATTTTGTATTAATATTATTTATTATGCATGTATATTGATTTACTTACATACATTGTATTTAAAATCTGCTAACCACCGCCATGCAAATGCAAATATAATTGATTCAGTGTCCAGATCATCCTATTAACCTGTGGCTTGTTTTGATCTGATGGAAATTGCTGTATATACTTTTATGCATTTTGCAACGCAATAAACTATTTAAACCAATCCAGCCGCAAGAGGCATAGATCCTCATGAGCCCCCGCGAATGCGGGGGCTCATGAGGATCTATGCCTCTTGCTGACACCAGTTTGTATCCATGTTGAAGCTTTTGGAAACAAAATATCCAGGAGCAGGGAAGGGGGCTAAAGACATTCTCCACGGAACAGGGAGAAAACTAATCGGTTTGCATGTAATAGTAAACGTGTTGCAAGCTGCATAGATTGGATCAGGCGATGTAATATGCTCTCGCTGAACGCGATCCATTGATTATTCAGTTCGGTATCGATGTTTCCAGACAAAGTTATGACGAAAAGGAAAGTTATCATTTTCACTTCCCCAGTGCGCGAAAGGTCATGGGATCGACTGCGGCCGCCATCGGCCTGATGGTCCTATTGCTTGCTGGATCAGTGCGTTTTGTGTAGATGTCATTGCGCAGTTTATCTTTCTTATTGTTGTCGCTACTCAGTGTTGACAGAGAGTGTGTGTGTGTGTGTGTGTGTGTGTGTGTGTGTGTGTGTTTGTTTGTGTGTGTATTTGTGTGTGTGTGTGTGTGTGTGCGTGTATGTGTGTGTGTGTGTGTGTGTTTGTTTGTGTGTGTGTGTGTTAGAGTGCGTGAGTGCCTTCGTTGTAGTGTGCGCTTGGGTGCGTGCTTACGTGTATGTGTGCTAACGCGCATGTATTATATGTACGTGTGCGCGTGAGCTTATAATATGTGACTAAAACAATATTTTTCGTAATAAATAGGCTGCTGTCAGCCTGGTGCCCTTTAAGTGGAATGTATTCCTTCATTTACGTGGGAGTTTTGCCTCTGACAGACACTGATGCGAATATTCAGCCATCGGCTCACTCAATACCCCACACCCTCTTCGCATGATTGACACGGGCGAAAAACAAATCAGGCAAGAGGCATAGATCCTCATGAGCCCCCGCTACTGCGGGGGCTCATGAGGATCTACGCCTCTTGTGAATATTTTTTTGTGTTCGATTCGAGACGGTCTCTATGGTAAAGCTGTTGAGAAACACAGCCAGGTGTGTAGCAAAAGGCCAGAGCTAAAACTGTAGGTGCGTGGGACGCGTTGTCTTAGTCGGCAGAGAATGAGAGGGACCATTTTTGTAAGTTGTGTAGGTACCTCACAAGCACAAAAGCAGATGACGGAATTCTGACAGTGGTGGAAGGCGTTGTAGATGGTGGCTGTTGTGGTGTGTGCCGTGTGGGTGGGTGGTTTTGGGGGGTGGGAGAAAACGAGTGTTGTTTTTGTTGTGGTGGTAGTGGTAAAGTGAGCGTGATTCAGTGAGACTGATGAAGTCATTAAGGGTTTGCCCGTTGGGGAGGGTGGTTGAAAGGCCGTGAGCTTTTGTTCCTGTTGTTGTTTTGGTGGTGGTGAAGCTGTTGGTTGTGAGTGTGACTGATGTCAGTAGTGAATGGGTATGTGGGGGTGGGCAGAAAATTGATGCTTTCCAGGCGGGTACGCGGGAGATGTTGAAAGAAAAGGGTACCGAGGTCGTGGCATTTTCATACAATGGGTAGTCTTTAGGACCTACCACTATTTTACAGGCCTCCTGCCTGCAAAAACACTTAGTGTAGACTTTCTGCATAAACCGCCTGCTCAGTCGCAAAAACACTTAGTGTAGATGTTCTTCACTCATGGGTTTTCACATAACGTGTACTCTCAGTTTTTCGCTGCTGCCAATAGTCCCTTGTTTGTAGTTGAAAACTGACTTTAGCAATTCAGTTACAATGTGCCACGATCGTTCAAGGGTGGTGCCAGAATAGCTAGGCGCCAAGCTATTCTGGCACCACCCTTGAACTTTCATACATAAATCAGTGACCAAAGAACGCTAAGTCTCGTGACTTATTTTCCAGACTAAAGACTGTATGATACAAGGAAAATGTAAAGAAGAAGAAGAAAAAAAAAAAGAGGAAAGAAACTGACTGTTAGCAATTAACAATCATTCAAGGGTGGTGCCAGAATTGCTTGGCGCCTAGAGGCGCCAAGCTATTCTGGCACCACCCTTGAACTTTCATACATAACTGACCAAAGAACGCTGAGTCTAGTGACTTATTTTTCAAACTAAAAACTGTAATATACAAAGAAAAAGTTAAGCAAAATAAAAAAAATAAAAAAAGGATAGACCCCCCCCCCTTCCCCCCCCCCCCCCCCCCCCCCCCCCGCTAACCACCAAACCAAACACACACGTCTGAGAATAACGGAATAGCGAGGGCAACACAGTAAGTGTTATATTTTGTGTTATATTTCCTTCTTTGTATTTGTCGAGTATTTCCTAGTACTGATTTGCAACTGTCTGGCTTGTTGGGTACTCAGTTTTTTTTAGTGAGTTTTTGTAAACTTCGATGGTGAGTTTATCTTCCTACCGATTTTTGGTATTTTTTTTGTTCAGAAAAAATCCCAACAAAGAAAGAAACACGCTTAGGAAAGACAAATACAGCACACTTTCAGTGTGTTTATTTCTTCTTTGTATCTGACACGCTTGGCAGTCACCTATTTGGTCGGGACTTGATTTTGTTTGTTTCTGGTAAAAAAAAAAAAAAAAAAAAAAAAAGAAGAAAGAAAGCCCGTGAAACATCAAAACATAGTTCTAACAGACATCTGTGAAAAATGCCGTGTGTTAGAACGATTCAGAATCCTAGCAGGTACCTGATGATCACCGAATCACCCCCAGGTTGTACCCCGATCACTGCCGGTGGATCCCCGCAGATTGTGTTTTTAAAATCAGTGAATGAGTTAACTCATTCTACCCCAACACCAAAATCCTTAAATTTTGCCCCTGTATTCTCAAGACTGCATTGCAGTGCAGGACACAGATCGACTATGATAGTTCAAGGGTGATGCCAGAATAGCTTGGCGCCCGTAGGCGCCAAGCTATTCTGGCATCACCCTTGAACTATCATGGTGGATCCTTATCCTGCTGTGGTGTGTCTGAGGTAGAATGAGTTAAGCTGTCGGTGTTAAATTTTTCTATGCAGTGAAAAATTGAACACCACCCAGCTGCAAGAGGTATAGATCCTCATGAGCCTCCGCAGTCGCGGGGTCTCATGAGGATCTATGCTTCTTGCTGAAACCACTGTATCAATATAACTTTGACAGCTGGGTGGCTGATATTGAATTTACAATGATTTTAAAAACACACTGCTTCCACTGGCAGTGAAGTGTTAGTTTGAAGTCATTTTGGCACATCAGAGTGAATGAAGCTGAAATCAGATTTTATGACCGATGTGTGATATTTTGAAACCCACGAGCGTGCATGATCGGGGTTAACAGGGGTACAATTGAGACATAGCGCAAACGGATACATAGCAAATTAGCGCGTATTCGTATGCGGCAAGTCTCGAATGATTTAAGCAAAGTTGTACTTTAAAATTCTGCTTTACAAGTTCAAATTATAAAATTAATATTATAATTGTATTTTTTACTTCGAATTTTGTTGTTGTTGAAGTTATCATTTGATATGCATTGTGTGCAGTATTTATAGTGTGGAAGAATTCTGAGATCGGATCGCTTAATACGCCTTATGTACATGCTTTTAAATAACGGCCTTGCAAAACGTTGCTGAACCTCATCACAGTAAACCTGAATTGTGGGCATACGGCGCCCTGTATTCCTGAAGAAGAATTGATTGATTGATTGTACATTGCTTAACGTCCCGACAGCAACAAGGCTTTCTCAGGACGTGCCTGCACTGCTTGTGAAAAAAAATAAACAGAACATTGAATGTATGTCACCAGCCGGTCAAATACATTAAATAAACCTAACACATGGGGCCTAAATAAAGCTAAGACCATTTAGCAACACACATCCAATATCAAGAGCTACAGGCAGTGCAGACAGTAGGGAGAGTTTTAAAAAGGCAAATACAGGTGAATGGACAAAGGGTAGACAGAAACACATGCCCCAGAATAGAGAGAAAAACCCACCCTGTGGGGCTGACCAGGGTGACCCTGGGAACTAAAAAATACCTAACCCCACCCAAGTCCCCCAGGGCAGACCCGGGTGGGGACCTGAAGAAGAAGCAGAGTGATGTGTGATTTAGGAGTATGTCACCAGCAATCATCTTCTCCCCTTTTCAAAGAGCCAGGAATCCACATGGACCCAATTTTCTGCTAATAATCATTTCATTTCCACCGACCGTTCACCTTCCATGGCCAACAAAACCCCTTTCGCATTTACAGAGCTAAGTATATCACTCTCTAGTCCTTTGACTTCCAGAACTAAACGACTTCCATTGTATGGAGTGGAAGTCATTTAGTTTTGGGAGCCCAAGGGCTAAAACAGTGTTCCACTGATATACTGATATAGTGACTTCAGTTATTCGCCATAGCCCATAGGAATAATGGCTCAGTAAATGGCTCGATCATAATAGTTTAAGGGCAGTGCCTGATGAGCTTTTAGTTTCGCTTTTTGTTCAACAGAAACGCCGCTACAGTTTTTTTTTCCCCCGCTGAATAAAGTAATGATTCAATCTCGATTGCTCCAGTGTTGTGCTTGAGTAGCCTGACATAGAATCCAAAACAATCACAAAATAGTCACTACAGTCTGTCAACCATGACAGTCCAAGGGTAGTGCCTGATTATCCTGACGTAACATTCTAAAGCTATGACAAGATACGTAAGATAATCGCCCGACAATAGTTCGACCTTCACAGTTTGACCTTGACCTTGACAGGTCAAGGGTAGTGTCTGATCAGCTTGGCGCCTCTGGCGCCAAGCTGATCAGACACTACCCTTGACCTACCATGATCGAGCCATCTTCCGTGGCAGCAAGTCTGGGCCGCTATTAGTGGTAGCCAGAGCCCACTCTCCCAGGGGGATGCGGACATCTTTATGCCGACTCGTCCATAGGCCCCAGCTTCTGCCTCGTTTGCTGATTTTTGGAGAGGGTCGCTCGATTGCTAATACCGATTGGTCAGAAAATGTGTGGTTTTTATAGTTATACTGAGTTAAGGCGGACAAGTAGATTCTGGTATCATTCGAGTTGGTCACACATCGAAACAAATTTCATGGCATATGATGATGACAAGGATGTTGATGATGCTGTTTATTTCTATAGTGCCTAGATCCATCCTATGATAGCTCATGGTACTTTGGTGGGAAGAGGTTTTGTACAGAAGAGACATAAAAGAACCAACACACACAGACACACACACACACACACACACACACACACACACACACACACACACACACACACACACACACACACATACACACACACACACATACACACACACACACACGCACGCACACACACACACACACGCACACACACACACACACACACACACACACACACACACACACACAAAAGGGGTTGTAATGACTAATTCTTACTTGCACAAACATGTGCGTACAAAGTTTAGAACAAAATATAGTCGATGATTGCGTTGTCATCGTTGATTAAGTGTGCTTGATGGATGATGGCTGCCGCGTACTGTTGATTAGATGTGTATACTGACATTATACATGTTCAAGACACGTTTGCAAAACAAACGTAATAGAAGTCAGGCAACGCAAATAATAGGCGAATAGTACATGCACACTGACTTGTTGAGGGAATCGAACACAGCTCCTAGCTCAGATCTTGTTTTGCAGAATTTAGACACAAGAAGTCTCTCATTCTCAGTACTTCATCACAGCCATCTACGTGAGCCCATGCAGTTTGGGGGTTCATTAGCATTGACTTCTCAACCCTGTTGGCGCCATTTACATCTATAGATTCAGTCAGGAACCCATTGCACTATTAGTCCTGGCTGGCTCGATAGAATCACGGATTTCTAAATCATTCGGGGGGGGGGGGGGGGGGGGGGGGCCCGCATCAATAGTTGTGAAAGTGTCTTATAGCGTTGCCGGCGGCAACGCTATACGACACTTTCGCAGCTATTGATGCGGGGCACCTTGAATGAGTTAAACGCACATGGACTGGCGACCGACTAAAGAATAATCCACTTTCCATGTAAGCTTTTCTTGCACCGCGCTCGGACATAGAACTGTCTTCTGAACATTCACAGTGTCAGTCCCTTCTATCTGCAAGAGACACAGATTCATATGGTCCCCCTGTAAGTTCGATCTTGATCAGCAGGAGGAGCGAATTTGTATCACACTGATATACCAGCATCTCGGCAATCATCAAAATTGAAAGTTCAGGGCTTCTGTGAACTGAGACTAGATTATTGTTCAGGAGATAGTTTGCCCATGGTAGTTCAAGAGTGGTGCCAGGATAGCTTGGCGCCTGCAGGCGCCAAGCTATCATGACACCACCCTTGAACTATCATGGTCGATCCACATCTTCTTTGCAGCGAGTTGGGGCTGGACATTTCCGATCACCAAAAGAAAAAATAAGTGGCATATGTGCACTTGTTTGTACTGTATGTCTATTTTGCTTTAATATGAACACATTGTGTTGTAATTGTCTTTTCTAAACGTGTTTCTTTTTAGCCGGGAACGGGTTAAGAGGTAATAATACCACCGTTCATTAGCTAGGCGTTTTTGTTATGAATCTGCTCAAAGAGCCGCGAACTGAACCCAACACGCGCGCTCACGTGAGACACACGCATTCACTCTGAAGACAAACACTTACTTACTTTACTTACGCCTGTCACCCCTACCCGGGTATAGGCCGTCGACGAGAGACCTCCAGCAACTCCTGTCCTGCGCTTCTCCTTCGATTCTACTCCAGGTGGTTCCCAGTCTCTTGATGTCTGCTTGGAGGTCTCGACGCCAGGAGTTTCTCGGCCTACCTCTTTTCCTCTTTCCCTGGGGGTTCCATGACAATGCCTGCCTAGTGATACTGGAAGCTGGCTTTCTCAGACTGTGACCGATCCATCCCCATCTTCTTCGCCCAATTTCATTCTCTGCTGTTATCTGCTCGGTTCTCTCCCAGAGTCTGACATTGCTGATCTTCTCTGGCCAGTGGATTTTCAAAATTCTTCTAAGGCAACTGTTCATGAAGGTCTGTACTCTGTTGACTGTGGTTTTTGTCAATCTCCATGTCTCTGCTCCATATAGGAGAACTGCTTTTACATTGGAGTTGAAAATCCGGACTTTGGTGTGTTGTGACAGCTCTCTGGAACTTCACACTTTTTTCAACTGGAGAAAGGCTGCTCTGGCTTTACCGATTCGTGCTCTGACATCTGCATACAGTACAAGGCAAACACAGGACATTCACGCGGTGCAAAGGGTCAGCTCAGCTATTGAATTTTGATCGCTTGTATTTGAAATTTTATTATTTGCCCATAAACCGGGTACTGAAGTACCTTTAACTTCTGACGTGTTTGTGCGTTACACAGACAAACCTGTATCATGGACATTAAATCGGGACTATATCCACGGTAGCAGACCTTGGTTTGTGTTAGTTCCACACAACATGCAAAATGCTAATTCAAACGTCACTATCGGAGCCATTCTGGCTACAATCAAAGGAGAACTTGACAGAACAGTCCGACACTTATTGCAGGGAGGCCGTCAGTTCAACCAAAAGAGACAGTTCTTCTGATTCATGTGCTTCTGAACTTTCTGGATGCTGTAAAAGAAATGCTGTTTACTTCTCTCCGTGCCCACGCGGAACTGTGACAAGTAACAAGTGAGACAATGGCACGAAGCAGGGGACGTGAAAAGTGTGCCGGACTGTGATTTTGGACCTTACGGCCTACGGCCGTATGGTCCAAAATCACAGACCAGCACACGAACGCTTCTCACTCTCTCACAAACTGACGTGACACCGGTTGGGAACATATGGCCAACAATCACGGGAGACAGAAATCGACAGATCGAGAAGACAGACCAGATGCGGCGGGCAACTTTGACCAGATATGTTGTGTGCTGATCTGTGATTGTGGACCTTACTGCTCTGGAACTTAAAGTCAGAAATCACAGATCAGCACGCATCAGCCGTGTAAGGTTGGAAAGTTCATTTTTTGTGTCTAAGACGCCGAGATTTTTATTGTAATACAATAAGAATGTTGCTTTTCACACAAGGAGACTTAATATATAATTACTGCCTTTAACCCTGGAATCACAATGCAGGTGTCCTATGTTCGTGCCGCCACATATCATGTCACATCAACTTCTTTTGTAAACCTTTGAATCCACAGTCAAACTGTTCACATTAATTCTGTTTAACACTACCCAGCAAGCAAAAATATCTCTGGGCTTTGAAAACTAATAGCATTGGAGCCAGACTGGCGACAATGTCTTGAAGTGCTGGTACCAGTTGCATTGGCGATACAAAATGTCTTGGAGGTGCTTGGTGTTGCCCACGGCCAGTCAAGTTGTCGCTGCTTACTCTTCAGCAAAGCCTACATCTTCGAGGAGGGTGTGCACTGGATTGGCAAATTCCAGACGTGCTGGATTTGGATAGCCGCGTATCCGAATCCAGCGCGTCTGGAATGGGTTAATGTGTTTGTCCACATTCGTTTTCAAAGTATGGTTCTAACCAGGAAGAGATTTTTCCTTGGATCAAGCCTTTGCCTCCAGATGGAAAGTGTGTACAGACAGGTCTTTTATTACGCTGTGAGGCAAAACCTTTGAGTCACCATCTGCCACGTCTTCCCAACAGTTCAGGCTTTCAACTTATCCATTCTTAAAGTCTACGACACCCAAAGAGTATAGAGGCTACGCAGCGTAACTCTTTGCGACACCCTCGACTGAGGCTCAGCAGCAGCGATCAAAATCAGCAAGAGGCATAGATTTTCATGAGCCCCTGCCCTGCAGGGGCTCATGAGAATCTATGCCTCTTGCAGATGGCCATGAAAGGGTGCGAGCCAAGAAAGAGGCCGGCTAGTGGTCCCGTATTGCAGTAAGCCTTTCACGTATTGCGACCTTGTGCGGGATTGGTGCCCAATTTAATGGACAGTTAATTTGTTCCTCTCTGAAATGCCGCTGACCAAAGGGTCTGCGTCCAGCGGCCGCCACGCAGCCATCAATCTCACTTATTGGTGTGGACACTGAGATGAAGTAATTACGTACGCTGGGGAGGCCAGAGCCATCCTCACGATTCAGCCTTCGTCAGTCGTGTTGTGAAATCAAAATCAGTGACTGCCTCAAATTTCGAAAAACGGAAGAAACGTGAAACCAGTTTAGGTCCAGTGATCCACAGGTTCGTAAATAATGAAAATAAAGCCAGTATTCTTATACCGCGCTAAATTTCGATTAGAGTGAGCTGAAACTATCGTCTCAGAGATGCACCCACACTCACTGAACTAAGTAAAACATGACTGATATAACGAGGAAGCCCAAATCTGGCAAAAGCCAGTATATCCATTTCTGATAACAGCGGCGAGATTTTAATTGTATAACAATGCAAATCTCGATTTTCGCGAAAAGGGGCATCAGTACTGAGTTCCCATTTCCATAGAGGAGCCGCTGGTTAGGGAACTCAGCCCTGTGTTGGATTTCTTGACCTGTGCAGCGTGGGTCATCTGCAAGGATCGCTAAAGCTGCAACATATGATGCGCGGCACGCACCATGTGTAGGCTGAACTGACAATTTTTACCTCCTGCATTTGAGGTTCAAAGAAGTGCTCAGATGTGTTCACAGTTCCTTAACCGGCAGCTCCTTTCTCGTACAAGAGGCACATTTTCAAGAGTCTCTGGAAATACACAGGGACTTATGAGAATCTATGGCTCTTTCTGATTGTCCTCGGCTCCATAACCTCGTGCATTTGAGATTCAAAGAAGTGTGCGGATGTGTTCACAGTTCGTCAGCCAGCTCCTTTCTCGTACAAGAGGCACAGATTTTCATGAGTCCCTGCGAATGCAGGGACTCATGAGAATCTATGTCTCTTGCTGACTGTCCTCGGCTCCATAGCTACTCCTCAAACGGCGTTTCCATGATGCAGGCGTAACACTGTCTAGGGATGATACTGACTCGCCAGCCAAAGACACAGGTCATCAAAAACTCATCCCTTTACTCGCAACGCATCATAGTGAGGACTGATTGATATGATTAACGCCGTTATTTGGCGGAAAATGTTTTGACACCTGCAGAAGTTCACGCTGATCTATGCTAAACGAAAATCAATTTATGGACGCCAATGTCTCCTGAATCTCTTGCTGGGAGCTTGGGTGCAAAAAGCATGCAGAACCGAGTTAGCATTGAAAGGACGGCTGAGATTCCTGTGGGCGCACGAGGTTTTGTAGCTGGCACACTGTATGAAATTGATTCTTGGTTCGCCGAGCGACTGGTGCGTCCTGGGACGCTATCTGTGCCACCAATTCAGTCACACATTTATCGAAATGATTATGGTATTTTGGCCATTACATCGTTCCGCAGTGATTACAACCTTGTAGGATTCCGGCACCACACGTGATGACGGACAATATGCGTAGGTGGACATTTATATCTGCAGGTTGCATAGGTCATAATGAGAGGTTAGCATGAGGCATAGATCCTCAAGATCCCCCGCAATTGCGGAGGCTCATGAGGATCTATGCCTCTTGTAGATGGTTGATTATTATTATTATTATTATTATTATTATTATTATTATTATTATTATTATTTTTAAAGACTCAGAATCAGAATGAAAAATAAGAGTACTTTATTATCCACAGAAGAAGAAAAGTTGAGAGGGCTCATTAGGATCGTTGTGTGCTGCAGATGGGTGGAATGACCGTGTGATCCTGAGGATCAGCGCAGTAGGAGTGACCTTGCAAGAATTATTGCGGATGCTGTGATGACAGAGCGCAATGCTGGGGTCGTTATGACAATGCTATGATTGCGGCAATAAAAAGGATTACTAAATGCGGCGAGTTGCAAATTGCGCAGGTTACACCACTGTCAGCCTTATCTATGATTAGGTGGAAGTGTGACGACAGAGTGCATATAGCGGGATCGATCGACTGGCTTGAATCAAGAAACGCTATTCATGGTGTGTGTCTGTTGACGGAGTTAATTTTTTTTTTCGAGAAAAGCGTTCAACGATGTTAAATATAATCAAGACCAAACTGGTGACTGCCAAGAGTGTAAAATGCAACAAACAAAACAAAATCCGACCCCCCCCCCCACCCCCCCCCCCCAAAAAAAAAAAAAAAAAAAAAAAAAGAGAGAAGAAAAAACAACAAGGAAAATAAACCAAACAAACCGAAGAAAAAACCAAACCAAAACAAAACAAAACAAAAAACAAACAAACAAACAAACAAATAAACAAACAAACAAACAAACAAACAAAAAACAAACAACCCAACAACAAACAACCAAGCAACCAGAAACAAACAATAAAAACAAAAAACACTGAAACCAAAACCAAAACCCTCCAACCAACCAACCAACCAACCAACCAACCAACCAACCAACCAACCAACCAACCAACCAACCAACCAACCACTCACCCATCCAACGAACCAACCCAACCAACCCAACCCAACCCAACCCAACCCAACCCAACCCAAACCGACACAGCACAACACAACACAACACAGCACAACACAACACAACACAACACAACACAACACAACACAACACAACACAACACAACACAACACAACACATTTACTGATCATTTTTTCAAAGTGAACTTACAGACTTAAACAGGCGAAAAGTGCAAGTGATAAAAAAAGGTTCAAAGGGAGTTATAAAGAGTTTCAAGGGTCTTTTCGAAGCCTGTTTCTTTATTTGTTGGGATTTTTTTTTGGTATGATGACACACTATTTGACCTCTTGTGTTTTTAATATTAACCCCATCACTGCCAGTGGACGCATGTGCTGTTTCTGAAATCTTCCTCAATACAACGCCGCAGAGCCCCAGCTGTCCAAGACATATGAATACAAAGTGGTTTCTACAAGAGGAATAGATCGGGGGCTCATGAGGATCTATACCTCTTGCAGTTGAGTCGCGTTGACGTTTTCTTGGAAGTGAAGGGGTAAACAAGTACTGCGTATTCTTCCACAGTAAACAAAATAAGTCAATATTGCACATTGGTATACGTGATTAAAAATATTTAAAAAACAAAAACAAAACACGATTCTCGACCAAAGCGGCCTGTGGACCGACAAACTGGACATTTCATACACCGGGTCCAAATTTGTTTGACGTAACGTTGCTAATGACGACAACCGTGTTGGTGGTTACGAAGAGGTATCAAGGTGCGTGACTGGGTCGTTTATGAACGATCGATTCTGACATTACCAAATGATTGTCACAGTCTTGCCGGACCACAATAAACCGCGGTACTCAAAAGCTCATTTAGCCGACGCTGATCGCAGCTGTGCGCGGACAGACCGGGGCCGACGTCGGCCCGAGGGTGTCTTGCTCATGTAATCTGCATGGATAGAGCTCATAGGCCCAAAACATCGTACCGTCCTGTACATTTTTTGACACTTGGACTATCAGTCAAGCAGAGCACGCTTGATCGTCGCACCGCGGTGTGCTTGAACTTCGTACAGCATACCAAAACTTCGGGGCACTTCTAGTCCATATTTCGCTAAGTGTAAGCCTTGATATGCCAAATCTTCCATTGAAAAGCAAAAAAAAAATGTCCATATTTGTCATCATTGCCCATCAAAGTTCTGTAGTTATACTGACGAACAAAACAAATGCGACAATTTTGAAATCCAAAACCGTCGCATTTCTTTTGCTCGTCAGTATATATGCAATCCAGGAAACCGAAACAAAATCGAATAGATGCAAGTACGAAAATGCGGCTGGAAATGTGCTTCCGGTACACATTATCCCACGTCATCTCTGTGTCGTCTGTCTCTTGCAGACACTGAGAAGCAGTTGGGAGAGGGACTTTACTGTGCTATTGTTATGAGCTGAAGTTTTTCTACACGAAAAATGGAAGACAGGACGGAGTGTGAAAACGCGGATTCCACTGGGAAATCACGCTTCGGCCTCTTTCAGCTGAACCGTCAGTTAGACTGAGAGATTGTTTTGCAGACTGAGAAAGCGTATTAGTATAGGCCGGCCACACGGGTTGTCTCCCTCGATTCGCTACCGCTGATCAGCTGTATGTGTCATATCTCAGTCTTCCCGGCAACCACGAATTTAAACTTGTTTAACAAAATGGTCTATGAAATCTGTCGACCTCATTAACCCATACCCGACCTGATGCAACTAGCACACAAGACACTATTTAGCAGTCGCACTAACAGACTTTAACCCGTTCAGTGCCGAGAAATGTTTTAGCCAACTGCAAGAGGTATAGATCCTCATGAGCCCCCGCAATTGCGGGGGCTCATGAGGATCTATGCCTCTTGCTGGCACCACTTTGGAGCCATGTTCCTGGGACAGCTAGGGCTTGCTGATGTAGAATTGACGAAGACTGCAGAAACGAAATTTCCGTCAACGGGCAATGAACGGGTTCACTCACACTTGGCCTTGATAGTTGCTCGCAGGCTGCTCACGGTACTTGCGCAGTTACTGACGCGTCTTTTCCGCCGAGCGGTATCGTCAGCAGTAGTCAAGGGGTTAACTTGATTTAAATCGATAATACACTTTGACTCGGTTGGCTTTTTAACCAGATCTTTAGTGAGCTCGCAGCTGCCAGGGCTCATGTCAATCTGTGTATTTTCCTGACCCCGCCGTGCGGCTTTCTAGGGGCGGATCTGGGAGGGAGGATCCTAGGGGTTCCGGTCCCCTCCCCCACCCACGACTCAATATTGTTTAACTCATTCGCGGCCAGCCGCAACCGGATGCGCGGCATAAGCCGCGCATCCGGTTGCGGCTGGCCGCGAATGAGTTAAAATGCTATAACAAAGTCCCTTTTTGGGGATGTTTGGACCCCCCACCCCCTCCCTATTAGATTTTTGGGGCGTATCGACACACGCAATCCCTACCCCCCCCCCCCCAACCCCTCCTTCCTTGTTTGATATTTTGGCGAGTGGCGAGTGTTGACACACACACACACACACACACACGCCTTCTTCCTCTATTCCCCCTCCCCGTCGAGGTAACAGATTCGCCTCTGCTCTCGCTCATTGTTGGGAATCGTTCGTTTAAAACGGAACCTCACTAATGTTAAATAATTGTGGCCGATCCACATCGCACGAGACATACTCCTTTAGTACTCTTTCACGAGCCCCCCACCCCCCCCCCCCCCCTCTCCGCCCCCCGTCGGCGTCAGATGCTCATGACAATCTTTGCCGTTTGCACATGGCTGAATGTTTGTCAGAAGGATTACCAGGCCGTTTCAAAACACAATTTCGGATGCACGGTACTGATAGAAATTTTGAACTTCTATCAGGAGTGTGCACCCGAATTTATCAGAACCGTACACCATACTCTTTCGCGTTCAGTATGGGTTGGAGAACTTTACTGGACTGTCTATTATGGTTCTGGTCTATCATTGTGTGTCTTCATAAACGGAAGTTCAATGTGCTGTTAAGCAGTTTTTACATTTTAACCCTTTTCATCCAGATACACTACTGCTTGAAATTAGTTCGACTATGACAGTTGAAGTGTGGTGCCAGAATAGCTTGGCCAAGCAATTCTGGCACCACCCTTCAACTGAAATAGTTGTTCTATCTCTTAATAGTGTAATATGTAGTCTTCTTAGGAGTATAAGCAAATTGTAAAAAAGAAAGAAAAAAAAAAGCCTCAGGGTGTAATGGGTTAAACAGTCGTCAGTTATTCATATGTTCCGCTTGCGGGCTAGTTTTGTGTTGTAACCGTACACCCACCGGCTTTAGCGCTGGTACCGCGCGACCGCTGAATGTCTGATTCCTACAGCATGTGAACTCCGCAGCGATCACAGGGACCGAATCAGTCGAGCAAACGAGCTTATAATTTCTTCCTTCCGCCTCGGCCCAGACGCTCGACCGCTGAAATCGCCGAGCCTCATCACTGAGTCGTACCCCAAATATCTTGATTTTAGGAAAGGCTAGAAAGGATATCTCAGTTCAACAAGAGACATAGATTCTCATGAGCCCCTGCGAATGCAGGGGCTCATGAGAATCTATGTCTCTTGCAGAAGGGGGTGGCTGAGGGGCTTTCTCAGATATTACCGATCTTTGGCCGCGATCGGCCGCTCCGGCTCAACGAGGAACTAAACATTTCGCACATTCAGTCCACAGAGCAGCACGCGGCTTGGATTCTCATGAGCCCCAGCTGCTGCAGAGGCTCATGAGAATCTAGGGCTCTGGCAGATGGGCGGGTGTGGTCAGGGGACTCAACCTTCAGTCAGTCTCAGACCTCTGGCCTCAAAGATCGTGTCCCGAATTACTGCCCGTGTATTTATCCAGTTTTGCGCGATCAGGGGTCGTGATCAGTCCGGCGAGGTTACCTACCGATGGTAACCAGACCAAAACGGTGACTGCCAACTACCAAGCGTGTAAGATGTAGAGAAGAACCCAACGAAGAAAACGAAACACGCTTAGAAATGACAGAAGCGGAAAGCTCATGACAGAGGACGCAATATACTTTAAAGCCGTAGCCGGACATAAACCTCCGATGACTGATTGGAAATGTTACAAAGTACGGCGTGCCTCTGCTAGCTTTAGATATCACGGGATACACTGAACAGTTTTCACACCGTAGACATCAGTGAAGAACGATGACTGAAGATATGAAATGGAGTTATAAATATACCACAGACATCAGTGAAGAACGATGACTGAAGATATGAAATGGAGTTATAAATATACCACACAGATACCTAGATTATTAAGAGCCTCTGCTGCTTCAGGGACACATGATAATCTATGCCTCTTACATATGAGGCGGGCTGAGAGGGGGTCACAGCGGCCGGAATGTGGACACAAAGGAGTTTCCTGCCGTGAACGTACAATCAAATTATTGAAGATGTTAACCTGTTCAGTCACAGCAGAGAAAATGAACGAAAATGAAAAAAATGCGCAATACGATCCAACTGCAAGAGACATAGATCTTCATGTGCCCCCGCAATTGCGGGGGCTCATGAGGATCTATACCTCTTGCTGACGCCATTTAGTCTCCATGTTCTTTAGATGGCTTGTGCTCTTTGGGCGTGGAATATACATAAAATAGTTTCAGAAACACAATTTTTGTTCACTGGGAATTAAGGGGTTAAACTGGTACAGCTTTGCCAGCAAGAGACGCAGATTGTCGTTAACCCCTGCCGCTGCATGGGCTCATGAGAATCTGTGCTTATGGCAGATGAAAGGGACATTTGGGCCGAGAGACTTCTTGGGGGGAAAACATTACGTCTCTCATCCTCCGTCTTCTGGCCAAGATTGCACATGTGGATACCTATTTCACGTCCACATTCAAACCGTTCTTATTTCAGCATCGTCGTCGACCGAGTACAACATGCTTACAAAAAGCCCTATTGTGTGAACAGCTATCTCGTAATTAGCCCCTTCACTGCCGCGACACAATCCATCGAGTGCAAGAGACACAGATCCTCATGCGCCTCCGCTACCGCGGGGGTCATGAGGATCTGTGTCTCTTGCTGACACCACTTTGTGTCCATGTTCCTCGGACGACAGTGGATCTTTGGCGTTGAATTAAAGAAGATTTCAAATCCGCCACTGAAAATCTGCGTCCACTGACATTGAACCTCACGGCGCGCATCGAAAGACCACGAATAAATAAGGCACTACCAATGAACTATTCTGGACGGTCTATCACCCACGACTGGCGCTGAGCGTGCGATAAACATCTCTGCCTCCGCTGTCAGTTAGGGCGGTAATTACACAATAACCACTGGCGCCGATTGCGTTACCCGCGTCGAGAAAATAAGCACGAGTTGTCGGGGCCGGAAGCAGATGAAAAGATAGATCCGCAGAAAACAGAACGCAGGGCGCTAATTGGATCTTACCCCAACAAGCATGCAATAGGTCACCTGGATGCTGTGTGGTGTAAGAGAAAATTGAGGGGGGGCTTGGGTACAGGTGATAGGGGAGAGAGGAAGGCATGGGGAGCCAGGGGCGGATTAGTTGCCCATAGAGAGGTGAGAGTTTTTTGTTTGTTGGGGGTGGGGGTGGGGGTGGGTTTGGGGGGTGGGGGGTGGGTGGGGGGGTGGGGTGGGGGTGGGGGTGGGGGGGGTTTGGGGATTATTTACAAGATATGGGGCGTCCAGAGCAGATCCGAACTTCCCGAAACTCAAAATATCAAACGACGTGGTGGTGTAATGGGGGTGAGGGAACGGAGGTACTGACGTTTGAACCCCTTTATTGCCAGTTATCACGGGATTTCGCGTCTTGAAACTACTGCACACTGACCGACATTCGCGTGAAGAACACGGGATAAAATGGGACCAAACACAGGCATAAAGAACACAGGACTGACAAGAGACATAAATCCTCATGAGCCCCCGCAGTTGCGGGGGCTCATGAGGGTTTATGTCTCTTGCAGATGGGTAGCGTTCGAGGAGGATGCGGGAGGAAGAGAGGAGTAGTGGAGAGATATTTGTTGCGCTTGAAATCTCAGTCGAGAGATTTTGTTTTTGTATTTCTTCCTTCTTTTTTTTTTCTTCTTCTTTTCTTTATGCCCGTTGGGAGTTGGGGAGAGGGGGGGGGGGGAGGGTGAGGGGGAGGAGAGGGCGAACACCTGGAACTCACCCCCCCACCTTCCCCTACCCAAGATGATCCGGCCTTAGGAGGAGCACGGGATAAGAAAACAGGTGCTTAACGTTGCTCCTTACATACCTGTGGGCGAAAAACCTCAGGTGTCAGTGTGAGACTCACCTGTATGAGAAAACAACATTACACAGGAAGGCTGTCGAACTTTGTTTTTAGCAGGTGAACAGATTCCAAGAGTGTTCTTGCAGACCTGGCTCAGACATTGCCCAGACCAGCACGTAACATGCCCTGCCCCTGTGCGCAAGAAGTCATCGGGTCGATGTCGGCCGCTGTTGGCCCGCGCACAGCTGTGCGCGGGCCAACAGTGGCTGACATCGGCCCGATTATCTGCTGCTTACTTGCTTGTTAGAGTCTTCACGGACTTTCTTTTCACAACCGGTGTCATTTATCGCTTTAGTTAACATGGTACTTTGAAATGGAATTGAGTTACTTTGACACATGTTAACTATATGTATGTGTATTTGATCTGTGATTCTGGACCGTACGATATGGAGCCGTGAGGTCCATAATCACTAACCATCTGAAATCCCAAAGTTCGAAAATCACAGCTCTGCAAACATTTCAATTATTATTAGGTTTTCAGCGGTTGAATTCAGCTAAAAAATAAGGGGATCAATGAATAAGTCAAGGAACTGTATTTATCTCATTCACGATCCTTCAGTCTACCTTGTAGGTACCCTTAACTAATTAGTAGTAATAAATGCTTGCGCGAGTCCGTGGCTTACACTGCGTCATATCGATTCGACGTCATATTCCAATTAAGTAAGTGACAGCTTTATTTGTGCGCATACTTTGTAAACCAAACCCACTTCAAAATATAAATCACGCATCAGAGGCGGGTTGGTAGGAGGGTGAGTGGCCTAGGGGTTGCAGCACCCCTTCCCAACGTTGTTTGATATTTCAAGTTTCATGTCTGAAAAATAATCTCGTTGCTTATCTTTTTGACAAAAAACAACAACCAACAAACAAACCAGGAAACAAAGAAAGAAAGAAAGAAACAAAACAACAACAACAAAAACAACAACAAATACCTCCTGCCCCCCCCCCCCCCCCCTTGAATTATAATGACGAGCAAAAGAAAGGCGACATTTTCGGAACCATCGGAATCACCAAAGTGTTTCAGATGGCTCCGAAAATATCGCATTTCTTTTGCTCGTCAGTATATGAGTGATCTGCTCCTGCACAGAGTCACTTGGCTGCACATCGCCCACCCTCTTCCTCATTCACATACCAAAGCTTTCAGAAAATCGGCTGGAAACGATTTCCTTTCACAATACTGATATAACCGTGAGCTAAAACACTGGTCGGGGCTGAGTTATATAAAGGTGTCTTCAATAGACGCCCAGATCTGGACCCGCTGTAGCAAGCCAGAATCATGCCTACATCAGAACGACCCTGAGTCACAATGGCGTACACCAGATCTACATATCCTAAATGACCTGCTTCTCTCCACTGACTCGGGCAACATCTCCCTTCTTACGCTACTCGATCTCTCTGCCGCCTTCGACACCATAGACCACTCTATCCTCCTCCACCGCCTCCACCACTCCTTTGGCATCACTGACTCTGCTCACTCCTGGTTTCTCTCCTACCTCTCCGACAGACAGCAGTCCGTCACCATCGACGGCGTCTCCTCCAACCCAGTCAGGCTCTCCTGCGGCGTTCCTCAGGGGTCCGTCCTGGGCCCGGTCCTTTTTACACTCTACATCTCCCCACTGTCTAACATCATCCAGTCTCACCACATACACCACCACCTCTACGCTGACGACTCACAACTACTAGACAAAGACAAACTCGACAACACTCAGACACTACTGACTCGCACGGCTGACTGCTATGAGGACGTGAAAAACTGGATGACAGCAAACAAGCTCAAACTGAACGACGACAAAACGGAAGCCATGCTGGTAGGCACTCGCCAGAAACTTTCCCAGCTCTCTCTCTCTCTCCACCTTCAACTCGACAGCACCCCCATCTCCCTCTCTGACTCGGTCAAGAACCTTGGCGTTATCCTCGATTCCTCTCTTTCCATGACCAGCTTCGTCTCCGCCACGGCCCAGGCATGTTATTTCCACCTCCGCCGCATCAGTCAGATCAGAAAATACCTCACTACCGAAGCTGCCACCAAACTCGCTGTCTCTCTCATCTTATCTCGCATCGACTACTGCAACTCTCTCCTTTCTGGCCTTCCTCACTCCACCACTCTCACTCTCCAGCGCGTCCAGAACAATGCTGCCCGCCTCGTCCTCAGAAAGAAAAAATCCGACCACATCACTCCCCTGCTCAAGCTCCTTCACTGGCTCCCCATCCCCCAACGCATCCAATACAAGATTCTGTCTCTCTGCTACAAATCCCTAAACAACTACGCTCCTGCGTATCTCTCCAACTTACTTCACCCCTACATTCCTCCCCCCTCCCTCCGCTCCGCCTCTGACCCTCTCCGCCTCCTCATCCCCCGCACCAAACTCAGCACTTTCGGCCCCCGCTCTTTCTCAGTATACGGTCCAACCACCTGGAACACTCTCCCACTCTCTCTCCGTCAGAAACACTCACTCTCCTCCTTCCAGTCTGCCCTCAAAACTCATCTCTTTCAACAGTTCTAGCACTATATCACCACACTCCCCAGCCCAAGCTGACCGTCCTAATGTATCTTCACTATTTGTGTTACATGAGTCATTGTCTAAAGCGTGCGCATGCGTGTGCGAGTTGTGAGTGCGCGCTTAGAGTTATAATTATTATAAGATAAGCGCATTATAAATACCGTAATTATTATTATTATTATTATCGATCAGGAAACACCTTTACTTGACAATGGTCAATATTGCGTGAAGGGAGTTCCATATCGAACTGACTCTCACCCCAGATCTGGCCATGTGGATCTGGCCTAAGGCGAATCTTTGGCGTGCCGCTAGACCGCCACAACGACCACGGCCAAAACCTGTACGTTGACCGGTTTATTCTCTTTTCGCCAAATCTTAATAAGCATATTTGTATACAAACACTTGTAGAGGCGCTCAATCAACAAATCTGGTACCACACAAATACACACTTGCTGGCCTCCAACAAGACTGTGTTTCTTGCGTTTGGTTTGTAAGTGGCAGCCATCTAAAGCCCACTCAAACCGACTGAGTGCGAAGCATTTTAATCTGCGAAAGGCAATGCTCTTTATGAGTCCTTGCAACAAGCAAGTTCCTTATGACCCTGGAGTCAGAAAGATCTGTGCCTCTTAATTATCAGTTTCGGCGATGTTATGTTCGTTTGTTTGCCTTTGGTGAAGACTGTCTTCAAAGCCGGTCTGACTGAGCCCATGTCAACAGCAATATACACACAGTTTCATACAACTGCAAGGTTTCAAGAAGAACCGTGCCTCTTGCTGGGTCACATAAACATTATGTACTCCGCAGAATGAGGAAGCTTATGAGCCTTTAGGTTAATTCCTCAGGGGTCTTACCTTTTGCTTGACTTGACAGGGACTAGGACTTCCAACTCTCGTTGATTTCGTCCGGGGGGGGGTGGGCCAGGGGGGTTGGGGGGGGAGGTTGTCGTCTCGCTGTCTGTCTGTCGCTCCGTCGCGCAGTTGGCTGATGTTTTTGCCGGGGCCGGGTGGTTGATGGTGAAGGAGGCGGGTGGTGTGGTCGGTGGGCCGTTCTATCTCCAGGCTGGGGGGTGTTGGAGTGCCAGCCACTCAAATAGTTGTTGGATGAGTGGTGGCGGTGGTGGTGGCGGCCGGGAGAACCGTGGCCGGTTGAGGTGGGGTGTCGGGAAGTGGTGTGGTGGTGGTGGTGGCCAGTCGATCCGGGGTCGTGGTGTCTGGCGCTGGCGTGGACTGGGTGGGTGGCGGTGTCGTGGTGGCAGGCGAAGGTGCGGTGGTGGCGTGGGGAGTAGTGGCGGTCGCTGCTGACGGGCATGCCTCGGTGGTCGGTGGCGCCTCCTGTGAGGGCCAACCGCCGGTCCGCTGCATGGTGTCAGCCGCATGTGTGGTGGCGGTGTGGCGAGGAGTGGTGGGCGCTGTTGCCTGAGGTGCTTGGGCGGTCGGTTGCGTTTTCTTCTTGCTGTTGGTGGTGGGCCGGTGACGGGTCCGTTGCCCGTCGGTGGTGGTTGGAGTTGCGGGGACGGGTCCGTGCCCGTCGGTGATGGTTGGAGTTGCGGGGGCGGGTCCGTGCCCGTGTCTTGTGTGGTCGGTACTGGTAGGGCCTCAGTTGAGGTGTCTTTGTCTTGCGTTGCAGGTGGTGTGGTGCCGATCTGCTTATCTGCCGTCATTGGAGTGTCCGTCGTTGATTGACACTCCGTTTCTTTGGTGTGGACGGTGGCCTGGCTGGCCGTTTCCTTCTTGGTGGAGGGTTGAAGGTCTTTGATGGCACCCGAGTGCACCAGCCACCTGGCGGCGACTAGTGCTCGCTGGTACGGGGTGCCATCAATCGCCGTGATGACTGGTATGGCGTCTTGTAGTAGAAGCACCAGCTCTTCAAAGTCGATCTCTCTGAGCCGGGTCTCCCCCTCCTCCAGCGAAGCCGGCCGCTCCCGAGTTAGTGATTCGGGGATGGCGACCGGCGGTGGGGAGCAAGGGGACTCGGCCCACGACGAAATCTCCGACGAGGGTTCCTCTTCTTCTTGTTCTTCTTGCATTGACGTTGGTGGTGGTGGCTGGGGGCGGGCAGGGCTCGCCTCTTCCTTGTTGACGGGTGTACGCATTCTGTCCAAGAATGTGTCCAGTTGTGGGAACATTCCCTTTGGTGGTGTTATTGGGGAGAATCTGTTGAATGATTCTCTCAGTTGTCGGTCGAGGTCGGCCGTTGTTATTGTCCGTCTGTTGTTTGGTGTTCGCTGTGGCGTTTGGGGGGGAGGGGATAAGTCCCCCACCTGTTCCCAGTACGCTGGAGTTGTCTGGTCTTGTTGTCTTGTAATTGGCGGGGAGAGAGGAGGCTTGTAGCCCCTCGTCTCCCGCCTGGCCGGTGTTGATTTCTTCTGTGCTTGGGGAAAGGTGGAGGTGTATTCTTCCACCTGTTCCTTATTTGTCTTCTTGCGTGCCTTGCGCCCTTTGTCCATTGTAGCTGTCTTGCTTGGCTTGGTTGTAGGCTGGCTCGCTTGTTTGCTTGTCTGAAGAGACGCGGTGGGCCGTAGTCTCTCTGGTCTGTCTCGCTGCTTGTGGTGTGTGGAGAGAGCGGAAAAATACCGTCCTCTCTCCTCGGCTGCTCAGCGCTGGATGATCGGGGTCTTACCGCCGACTATCGACGTTTAAAGTGGACTGACAGGGTCCATCCATGAACCAATTACCGCGGGTTCGTAGACTCTTTAGCGCTTCGCCTCGCCTCCCTCCTCGTGAAATGTTTATGCAGGGCATCTCTCTCATTCTCCGATGCCTCTCAGCAAGACGCCCACTACGCAAACGCCATCCGGCCGAAGTCGGCCACAGTGGGCCCGCGCACGACTGTACGTGGACCCACTGTGTCCTACTTCGGCCCTATAGCCTTTTGCGTGCTGGGACACCACCGCAAGAGGCATAGATTTCCAGGTGCCCTTGCAACCACAGAAAACCATGTAAAGTGTAAACAGGGAGCTTGAAGCTATAAATCGCTCTTTATCAGTCAGTCCTCAATGAGCAAAGTTCATCCTAAAAATTAGGGAGGCGGGAGGCCAGCTGCCAGCAGTGATGGGTGACACTTGCCCCCTCTCTCGAGCAAATGTAAACAATACTGCAAGCATGGGCCCTGGCCGTAGGTACAAGGTCCAACATGATGGAAAACTCTTCCGCCTGTTAAGAGGCATAAATCTTCATCAGTCAAAGGCTGCGCTTAACTCCATGTCGCTTGTTGGTCTCAGTCATTGACGCTGATTTTGATCCTCGCTGCGGACTGGGTCTAGATGTATGTCTGTGTAGCCATTCCCCCCCCCCCCCATCCCCCTCTCTCTCAAACGCAGTTCACGTATTGATGGAAGCAAACGAAATAGCTTTACTGTTGTCAGTGCTGCCGGCTCGTAATGTTTGCAACGATTTTCTGTCAGGTAGACCTCAGGTAGTCAGAGTTGGTCCGTGCAGTCAGCATTCAGACCTTGGGAGTCGGCAGTCAGGTGGATGTAGCCGCTTCTCTGGTTCATGTAGTCGCTTTTCTAAGTCCAACACACTGAGCACGGGTGCACCCCAATGTTGTGTTTTGTCCCCAATGTTATATTCTCTTTTTACCCATGATTGTTCATCAACTGATGATAACTCCCTTACAGTTAAATTTGCTGACGACACCACTGCCGGTTGAAGGTTTTATTTTAAACAACACTGAAACAGCATACAGAGAGAGGGTAGATGAACTTGTTGGCTGGTGTTCTGATAACAGCCTTGACCTGAATGTGCCTAAAACCAAAGAAATGGTAATGGATTTCAGAAAAATCAAAAGTGACGTGACATTGTTCCCCTCACTATTCATGGTAGCCATGTTGAAATTGTTGATTGTTTTAAGTTTCTCGGCACCCACACCTCAAACGATCTTAAATGGGAGAAAAACGTTGATTCTTTAGTGAAAAAAATCACAGCAACGACTGTATTTTCTCAAAATACGTCTTAAAACGTTTGGCGTCAGCAGACAAATTTTGACCAACTTCTACCGGGCAGTTATTGAAAGTATTTTGACCTTCTCCCTGACCCTGTGGTTTGGCAGCACCACACAGAAAGAGCGATCCAAATTAAACAGAGTTGTAAAAACTGCATCGAAAATCATAGGTATTGATTTGCCCGCTTTGGAGTCCCTCTTCCACGAAAGAACGCTAAAAAGGCTAGATCCATCCTCCGAGATGATTCCCACCCAGCACATGAGTTGTTTGAGATGCTGCCATCAGGGTGCCGCTATAGTACGATCAGAACACGCACGAGACGTTTTAAATACAGTTTTTACGCAACCACTGTCCAGACTTTTAATGATGCAAACAAACGCCCAAACCTGATCCATCCGTCCCACTGTTTACTATAATGTATATATAGTATTGTCCAGCTATCAGCATAATACTTCATTCGCGATGCAAATGACGTGTTTTATGTTGTGATATGTCCTCTGTGATTTGTGTCACTGTGAAATCGTGTTAAGTTGCCTTTACGTTACGTTTAAAGCACAATAGTTATCAACGTATGCGGGTGTGTGTGTGTGTGTGTGTGTGTGTGTGTGTGTGTGTGTGTGTGTGTGTGTGTGTGTGTGTGTGTGTGTGCACGTGAGCAGCTTAATTATATTTTGATGTGTTTTATGTTCTTCTTTTAAATTGCGCAGCACCGAGACGATTTCCTAATGTAGTTTTACATATGTCAACAAAGTTCTATCTTATCTTATCTTATCTTATCTTATATGCGTATTTTTACATGATGTCCAAAATGTTGTAATGTACGATGTTGTAATCGATGTACCATTGGCCTCTCGCACACACACATACAGCCTTCGTTTTTATGATTTCACAGTTACACAATCAGTAACTCGATCTTGCTTGTTCCCGTCTTTTAGTCAAAGTCCACATCATGTAATTACATGTATACTGACAATCACTGACAATCTGCTTCTTGCTTTGTTTCTTGTTTTCTAGGAGAGCCGGGCGGAGGGAGGGGGTGTCTATGACAATTTGACAAAAGTGTGTTATGGTTGGTGTGGGACAAAACAAACGTTCTCGTTTTTTTTCTTTTCATTTTTATATCCTGGACACTAAAGCTTGAATCAGTACTGCCAGAAAACTGGTTATTGTTGCTGTTCCGTGATACACCTGAACGGCTTAAGCCTGTTTCAGGTGCAAAAAAATGTAGAAACAACTTACGTCGTTGACCTGTGGGCGCTCAAACCCCAGTTTTCGTAAAATGTGCATATCCGCGGTTCCAGTTACTATTAAAACCACGTCTCAAGACAAAATCTGCATAAGAGCAGGGGGAAAAACCATCTCCTGATTCCGAAGGAGAAAATGTTAGTAGTTCATATTTTGAAACCTTTTCATACCGGACTTTAGCTCGTCTTGGAGCTGCGGCATGATCATGTGCCGGGCTTGTCAAAAACTTCACTAACATACGGGAGGATGTCCTTGAAGGCATTCAACAGTGGCCAACTTGCATGGCTCAGACCCACCAAACTAGCTATTAAAAGAACCTCGTGTGTTTACTTCGTGTGTAAAGCAGTTTGAAGCCCCCCTCCCCCCCTAAAAAAACACCCAACAACACAAAAAACAACAACAACAAACAACCTCTACCCCACAACCCCCCCAAAAAAAACAACAACAACAACAACAAACAAACAAAGAAAAAAAAAACCCCAAAACAAAACAAAACAAAAAAAACAAACAAACAAACAAACAACAACAACCAAAAGAAACAAAACAAAAAAACAAAACAAAAAAAAAAAAAACGAAAACAAAAACAAAACAAACAAACAAACAAAAAAAAACCCAAACAAACACACACAACAACAACAAACAAACACACACACAACCATTCGAACAACCAAAACTGGCAATGGCTCACACGAATGTAACATACGTATCATGTCAGAGAAAATGACATGCTGTTATTTGTCGTTGTCTAAGTGCGCGCAGCAAACTTTGTTCACAGATGCACTATTACTGAAGTTGCGATCGATTTTTAAACGTGTTCTACCGGCTTCCCGTAGACTACAGCCCATTTTTAAGCCCCGATTGTGAGACCTGAGCGCCAGACTCCTAAAATGAAGCTGCCGGAACATTTTCCATCTCGTTAAGGCTATCCTCTATTGAAAATGTTTTTGCATAAACGCATGATAGTCATTAAGCTTGCTCATCATATCTCGGTGTGATGTAATGTGAATATCATGTCTGAGTGTTGCTAGTTTACGAGGTATGACTAAAAGAAAATGTAATGAGATTTGTGCTACAGGAAACCGAGACCACACATTTATTATCTAGGCACGTTGGTATACATAGCTACAGATCATTAGTGTTTTTTTTCATTCATTTTTTTTTTATCACAGGGAAAAGCCCAACTTTCTGTATTTTTGCTCTGATTAAACTACGGGAGACTGAGTTGCTATTATTTATCCTCTTGTCGTTCAGGTTTCTTTTTCATTAAAACTTTACAGTACAAGTCGAAGAATTTGTTTTGCTTTAGTAAAAAAAATAAAATAATATATATATATATATATATATATATATATATATATATATATATATATATATATATATATATATATATATATATATATATATATATATATATATATATATATATATATATATATATATATATTATTTTATTTTTTTTTACTAAAGGAAAACAAATTCTTCGACTTGTACTGTAAAGTATATATATATACTGTGTGTCTTTTTATATATATATATATATATATATATATATATATATATATATATATATATATATATATATATATATATATATATATATATATATATATATATATATATATATATATATATATAAAGACACACACCAAAAACAAAAATAAAAACAAAACCATGCATTCAATCCTGCGTTTTCTGTGTCTTGCGACAGGTGAATGTTTTATGCATTACAAATGACAGAAAATCACTAGAGCTTAGCAGGCTACTACAGTTTCTGCCAAGGATTATTATTCGCATCGTGTGCAATCTGTTACATTTAAAAATGAGAGTAGATGTGTACATCGGTCTGCAGTTGTGGCTAGGAAAGCTAAACAGGTTGTTTTGTTTATTTTGATTGATTGATTGATTGATTGTATATTGCTTAACGTCCCGACAGCAACAAGACTTTCTCAGGACGTGCCTGCACTGCTTGTGAAAAAACAAAACAAAAAACTAAACAGAACATTGAATGCATGTCGCCAGCCGGTCCAATACGTTAAATAAACCTACGACATGGGGCCTAAATAAAGCTAAAACCATTTTGCAACACACATCCAATATCAAGAGCTACCGGCAGTGCAGACAGTAGGGAGAGTTTAAATAAAGGAAAATACAGGTGAATGGACCAAGGGTAGACAAAAACACATGCCCCAGAATAGAAGCGAAAACCCACCCTGTGGGGCTGACCAGGGTGACCCTGGGAACTAAAAAGTAGTTAACCCCACCCAAGTCCCCCAGGGCAGACCCGGGTGGGGGTTTGTTTATTTTGAACCGTAGTCTTGACTCTCATATATGTAAGAACAGCCATTTAATTAAGTGTAATTTTGGGGCAGTGCAAAAGTGGAAAATAGAAGGAAAAATTAGTATGGCTGAAAACCATTGTGCTCTTTGCTGTAGCACAGTAATTCAGTGCTTGCACATGTTTAAAAAGCATATTACATTTAATAGAAGTCATTGAAACGCACACCTGATTACATTAGATTGCTATAAAAAAAAATTAAAAATAAAAATTCCGAAATTGCCAAATATACCTGCGTTTGGTATTTAATACACCAAGTATAACACATATAATTGCCTGCGTGACAAATGTAACCAGTGCAAGAGTGAGTTTCTAAAGTCTGCTTGAGGCCGGCATAGACGTTCAAAAGTCCTTGCCACCTAAGGATCGTTATGAGGATCTATACTTATTGCTTGAGATTTTAATTGACATTGTTACTCAAACTGAGGAAGTAGATTAGGACCAACGAGTATAACCCACATCTGCAAGAGGCGCAAATCCTCATGAGTCACCTCTGCCCGCGGTTCATGAAGATCTACGTCTCTTACTGGTGCCATGTTCATGCTGATGTTTCTCAAATTGGGTCTAACTGAAAACAGGGCTGCCTTGATTGTAACCAAATGGCAGGCAAGACTACCGCGAAATGACATAAACAGTGAGAGTCAGCAGGCCGAGTTGCCAAATGTGTTGACAAGTTTGACAACTGAGCAGACCACACCCACAAACGGCACGTGCGGCGATTGTCTTGTGTCCACCACTAAGGTGATTTCAACGATGGGGCACCGAATATAGGATGTGAACACATTTTGACCCCAGCTGGGTTGGAACCCGCGACCTTTCAGAGGAAAGTTGAACGCTGTACCACCGACCTGAACTACCCAGCCCCTGTCTGGCAGATGGAAAGGTCTACCTGAACAGTGTCGCAGACAAATCCATTCCTTTAGCTGGTAGGTTACGGCACCGTTTACTTACACAAACCTGCCTTCCAGAACAGGGAATAAGTCATAGAGTTTGACCCGGCCCTTCCCTGCCAGTTGGCAAAGGACTGTGTTTCTAAACTCTTTCTGAATTCAAACCCCAAGCCGAGCCGCCGCAGCTGTCCAAAGAACATTGATACAAAAATGGTAGCAGCAAGAAGCGTAGATCCTCATGAGCCCCCGAAACTGCGGGGGCTCATGAGGATCTACGCCTTTTGCACGAGGATCATGTTCAGGGCTTCACGGACAAGATTCAACATAATGTTTCACAATCCCGCCAGCCTGACTACGGTTTTGAGATTTACGGCGACATGGTGTGGCAGCAGGAGTCTATATATCTGCAGCGGTATACATACATTTACATTCTACACCCAGACGTCACGTTTCCATCACGGAGGCCGTTGTGTTTCGCTGCCCTTCCGAGCGAAAATTCCGCTTCGGTTTATCTTCACTGAGAGGTAATTAAGGCCCCTGCGATATAGGGTGTTTGGGTTTATGTGTTTTTAAAGGCTTAACTTTGGGTGCCACCACGAAGAACGCATAATCGCTGCTAATTAACTCCTTTACTGCCGGCGGAATTAAAAAAAACAACAAAAAAACAACCAAATATTGTGAAGCGATGGCTAATTCAAGGGCAGATAACCCGTCCATCAAAGGAACATAGATATAGAAATGGGGCCAGCAAGAGACAAAGAACTTGACATCATGAGCCCCCACCCTGCTGGTGCTCTTGAGGTTCTTTGCCTCTTGCAGTGGGGTGGGATTGGCATGACAGGGAAGGGGTTGATCGGTAGACTGAGGACGTATGAGCCTGAGACTTGGGGTGGAGAGCATATGGACATTTCAGACCGCATGAACTGAAAGATTGAATTGGAATTGTATAGGTGATAGACCTATAGGACTGGTCCGTGTGGTTTATGAGTAAAAGTGTTGGCAGTAAATTACGTTCGAGTACAACAGTACTACTAGGAATGGTTTTTTTTCTTTAGTTATGTGTGGTGATAAGCGATATGCCGCTCCAGGAAATAAAGAGTTAACCAGTAGATCGCAATATCTCCTTTATAAATAGTCTTAGCTTGTCTTACAATAATGCTGGACAAAAAGTCTAATTAACTTATGAAGTTTGAAACATGAAAGACCTTTCTGCTCTTTCGTTCTCGTGCGTACGTAGGACAGTTGCACCGGCTCGCACCAGAGGCAGCAGAAAACCTCTTACCTGCCTACTCACATGGACTGTGAAAAGAAGGGTAGAAAATTCTTACTTGATGAAAGACAACATTGAAAATCCGTTTTATCGGCAAATTTTAACCTTTAATTTACGGAGCAGATCGCTTTAACCCCACTTAGCCCCAAGGCTGCATTTCATCCAAGGTAAAATTTTGAAGGTGTCACTTAATGACTATGTATTAACTGCATGAGATGAATTGATCATGATAATTCAAGGGTAATGCCAGATTACCTTGGCGCCTTATGGCGCCAAACTAATCAGGAACTACCCTTGAATTATCATGTTTGATCCATCTCCTGATGTAGTGCGTTGGGGCTTAATGGGTTAAGGATTTCTTGGTGGGACAATGCAGATAACGATTTTTCAATCCCAGAAAACACCACCACCAACCACCTCTCTCTCTCTCTCTTCCGCCCTTCTGTCCCACTGGAGGACAAAATTCATCTTTCCCTCGTTCGTACTTCAATCAATGTCAAGTAATCAACACTGCAGAGCACTTTTCGCAGATTTCTAGCGCACGACTGGACTTGACACACACCGGTTGCCTCCCTCGGTTGCTGCGCTTTAGCGCAGCGATCGAGGGAGACAACCAGTGTGGACCTGACATTGTGGCGTTTGTATTCCCACACCAGATCAATCGGCCTGACCACAGGGGGTTTCGGCAGGATGTCTAGCATTGATCCGTCCTCCGTTCCTTTATTCGGCTTTCTGTTGACCTAGGGACACAGGGAATCTTTCGATGCGCACGTTCTTCTTCAGTCGTCCATCAGGCGATAAAATGTGTGCTGGTCAGTGATTTTGGACCTTACGGCCGAAGGCCGTAAGGTCCACAATCATAGACCAGCACACAATAAACCTGCCACTAGAAATCCGTCGCGTATTGGAATCAGTCCTGAGGTCGTGCATGGGTTTGATTCGTCAGTCCTGGTCTTCGCCCTGACGCGTCTTGACGCACTCCAGGCGCCAAATTATTGTACCAGACGAGAGAATTAAAAAAAAAGTCTGAGTTCCAAACCCCATTGGCTTTCTCTTTCTAAGTAGATGCAATAGGAGTAAATGGGGTCGATCACTAACCGCAACGAGTCACACAATCTCATTAGACCCTTTAGCTTCAGGGTCTCATTATAATCTTTGCAGATGCCTTCAGTCCTCTGTCTCAGGAAGTGGAAGCGACTTCTGTCTGAAGAGGCACATATTCTCATGCGACCCTGCGACTGCAGGGCCTCATGAAAATCGGTGCCTCTTGCAGAGGGGAAAGGGCTGGCTGAGAAAGGGTTAAAGGAGCCCCGTGACATGGAACGGGAAGAAGGTTGGCGCATAAAGCGGGATATACTTGGTTAGTTCGGGTTTAACGTCCACAGCACCGAGGTGATCATGGACGGCCCTGACGGGCGGGTTATGGGGGACAGGGAAATCTATTGCCTATGGAGCAAGACCTGAACTCTGATCAACTCAGGCGCACTCCAACTGTGCCACTTTGATTTACCAGGACCTTTCAACGGACATGCTATTGAACAAATCCGTTTTTTACCCCTGGATTGTGAGTCCAGCTACCGGGGCCGGGACGGGATTCGAACCCACGACCCGGCGATTCCTTTCGCTCTCCTGCTCCGACGTTTAACCGCCTGAGCTATTTCGGACTCTCCGGGATATATGTTCGTTCGTTCGTTACTCCATTTTTATGTCCCACTGGCACAAAGTGATCGGGGACCCGGGATATATGGCGCCCTGGATCCTTTTTATAGGACCTTTAAGTCACCGGAGCAAGGACTGCGCACAACTCATTTTCTAAGGTAACTCTTGTCTTGTTCAGTTACAACTTTCTAGGCATATTCTCGGTACGATGCTGAGCGTTCGTCGGCAACGCTGTAAACTGGTGTTAACTCATTGTGCCCGAGGTACGAAATACCCACATTTTGGAGTTAATCCTCTGAGGACTCCATTACAATTCAGGGGACAGATCGACCATGATAGTTCAAGGGTGGTGGCAGAATAGCTTGGCGCCTATAGGCGCCAAGCTATTCTGCCACCACCCTTGAACTATCATGGTCGAGCCATATCTTGCTGTGGTGTGTCGCGGGCAGAAAGAGTTAAATATGGTTGAAATGGCATGCTGTATGTAACCAGCTGACTGGAGGTACCGGTTTTTGTCGAGGTGACTTCTGCCTTTGGCATTACACGCTGACGTTTAATAAGCACTTTGGATGTCGGGAGCGCTTTTGTCGAGGTGATTCCTGCGTGAATCACCTCGAATTACTGCAGGAGTCACCTTGAAACCGTACCATGCCAACACCTCGACAAATATAGGCAGATGTTCAACATAATTTTACAAAACTTCAAGTGGATCGACAAAAGAGACCCCCCCCCCCCAAAAAAAAAAAAAAAAAAAAAAAAAAAAAAAAAAAAAAAATCCCGACATCAAAGACAAAACAATTTAATGTGTTGCACTTCTGCGGCCGAATCCTGCGCAAACTACCAATCAAGGTGCGCAGCTACAGCTACCTTGCTTAGTGGCTTGCCCAGGATTCAAGCTCGCTCGTGCATCTGAGGCCTGGTCCTGATATTTTACATTTCGCGAACAGAACCGGCAGTATGTCATTCAGCCCGACGCACGTAATCCCAAATTTTGGAGGCGACGTCTAACGAGTAATGCACCTGTTGCAGGAGATAGATCGACCATGATAATTCAAGGGTAGTCTCTTGGCTTGACTTCGCGAACGAAGATTTTATAGGAGTTGCCCACGACGTCTGCAGGCTTGTTCGTGGCTGCGGAGGCCAATCCGAGACAGGCAGGTTCGACCGCAGTGGCTGCAGGGGAAGGTATGGCCAGGGTTCTGAGCTGCGGCATCTCTGTTTTTTCTCCTGAGCCGCTTGTCCTTAAGGCTAGCTCTGTGAGAGTCCTCAAAGGAGACAGCTGCCTTGTAAATGGTGGAGCGCCAGGTGTCACGGTCCGCAGCAAGCGAAGACCACTGGTGGTGGTCGATTTGGCAGGCACTAAGTAACTTCTTGAGACAGTCTTTGTATCTCTTCTTTGGTGCCCCTCTGTCACGGTGTCCAGTAGCAAGCTCGCCGAACAGGGTGATCTTTGGTAGGCGATGATCCTCCATCCTGGAGACATGCCCCGCCCAGCGGAGCTGTGTCCGCAGCAGCAAAGCCTCGATGCTCACAGTTTCAGCCTGTTCAAGGACCTCGACGTTGGTGACATAGTCACTCCAGTGAATGCCCAGGATGGTACGCAGGCAGCGCTGGTGGAAGCGTTCGAGGAGTCGTAGTTGGCTGCGGTAGAGGGCCCAAGACTCGGAACCATACAGCAGGGTGGTGAGGACCACAGCTCTGTACACGCTGATCTTGGTGCCTGTTTTCAGCTGTTGATTGTGCCACACCCGCTTGAAAAGTCGCCCGAAAGCGCTGTTCGCTTTTGCCAGCCTGCTGTCAAGCTCCTTGTCCAGCTTGGCGTCCGACGTGATAATGCAGCCAAGGTAAGTAAACTGGTGCACTGACTTTAGTTCAGACTCGCCAATGGTGATGTGAGGAGGGCGATACACTGTCTTGGGTGCCGGCTGATGGAGGACCTCTGTCTTTTTCAGACTGACCTCGAGTCCAAAGAGCTGGGCAGCATCTGCGAAGCAAGATGTGATGCGCTGCAGGGCTCTCTCTGTGTGTGCAACGAGGGCAGCATCATCAGCAAAAAGCAGCTCACGAATCAGTTGGTCTAGGGTTTTCGTGTGGGCCTGCAGTCGTCTAAGGTTGAACAGGCTGCCATCGACACGATACCTGATGTACACTGCATCGTCATCATCGAGGTCCACTGTGGCCTGCTTCAACATCATGCTAAAAAAGATGGTGAAGAGGGTCGGTGCCAGCACGCAGCCCTGCTTTACGCCGTTGAGAATAGGGAATGGTTCTGAGAGATCATTGTTGAGTCTGACCTGGCCTTGCTGGTCCTCGTGTAGCTGGACAATCATGTTGAGGAACTTTGGGGGACAGCCAAGTCGCTCCAGGATCTGCCACATGCCTTGCCTGCTCACAGTGTCGAACGCTTTTGTTAGGTCGACAAATGTTACGTACAGCCCTTTGTTCTGCTCGCGGCACTTCTCCTGTAGCTGTCTCAGCACAAAGACCATATCGGTGGTGCTCCTGTTTGCTCTGAAGCCACACTGGCCCTCTGGGAGTTGGTCTTCAGCGATGGCAGGTACCAGCCGATTCAGGAGCAGCCTTGCAAGGATTTTCCCAGCAATGGACAGCAGGGTAATTCCCCGATAGTTGGAACAGTCAGACTTCTCGCCTTTGTTCTTGTACAGGGTGATAACGACTGCATCACGGAGATCTTTTGGTAGTGTTCCTTCCTCCCAGCAGCAGAGAAAGAGGTCATGGAGCTTGTTGTGCAGTGCTGTGCCTCCATGTTTCCAGATCTCTGGCGGTATTCCATCAATGCCTGCTGCTTTGCCACTCTTGAGCTGGTGGATGGCTGTGAGGGTCTCTTCAGCGGTGGGCGGTTCGTCCAATTCAACCTTTACTGGGAGGTGTGGGATTTGTAGGACGACTGCTTCTTGAACAGTGCGCTCAGCGCTGAAGAGGCTCTGAAAGTATTCCGACCAGCGGTTCAAGATGGAAGTATTATCTGTGAGGAGTGCCTGGCCATTCGCGCTTCGCAGGGGACTTTGTACCAGGTGCCTGGGGCCATACACTGCTTTCAGTGCTTCGTAGAAGCCCCTGTAGTCACCATTGTCAGCACAAAGCTGGGTCCTCTGTGCAAGTCTGGTCCACCACTCATTCTGGAGATCTCTGAGCTTGCGCTGGAGACTGCTGCAGACGAGGCGGAAGGCAGATTTCTTCACAGGGCAGGAAGGCTGGGCTAGGTGGGCCTGATGGGCGGCTCTTTTTTTTGCTAGGTGTTCCTGGATCTCTACATCGTTTTCGTCAAACCAGTCTTTGTTCTTCTTTCTGGCGAAACCCAAGACTTCTGCAGAGGATTTTGCAATAGCAGTTTTCAGTTGTTCCCAAAGTGTTTCAGGGGAGGAGTCTACTGGGTCCGCTGTGTCTTTGAGCCTGCGCTGTAAATCTGTCTGAAAGGCAGCTTTCACATCGTCACGCTGAAGGCTGGCAACGTCAAGCTTTTTCTTGGGGGGCCCCCATTTCTTGGGTTTTGGCTTGAAGTGGAGCCTGAGTTTGCAGCGGACAAGGCGGTGGTCAGTGTGGCACTCTGCGCTGGGCATCACTCTGGTGAGGAGGACGTCACTGCGGTCCCTCTGACGCACTAGGACATAGTCGATAAGGTGCCAGTGTTTGGAGCGAGGATGCATCCAGGTGGTCTTTCGACTGTCCTTTTGCTGAAAAGTAGTGTTGGTGATGACCAGTTGCTGCTCCGCACAGAACTCCAACAGTAGGCGGCCATTGTCATTGCAGTTCCCCACGCCATGCTTGCCGAGGACTCCTTTCCAGGCTTCAGAGTCCTGGCCCACTCTGGCGTTGAAGTCGCCAAGGATGATGACTTTGTCGTCTGCAGGGGTACTCTGTAGGAGGCTGCGCAGGTCAGTGTAAAACTTGTCCTTTTCAGCAGGCTCTGCCAGGAGGGTTGGGGAGTACACACTGAGAAGGGTGACGTGCTGCTGGTGTCTCAGTGGGAGGCGCATGGACATGATGCGGTCTGAGTGGCCCGTTGGTAGGTTTTCCAGCTTAGTCGCAATGGATGTCTTGACCATGAAACCCACGCCTCGACAAATATGAGTTCAACATAATTTTACAAAACTTCAAGTGGATCGACAAAAGAGACCCCCCCCCCCCCAAAAAAAAAAAAAAAAAAAAAAAAAAAATCCCGACATCAAAATCAAAGACAAAACAATTTACTGTGTTACACTTCTGCGGCCGAATCCTGCGCAAACTACCAATCAAGGTGCGCAGCTACAGCTACCTTGCTTAGTGGCTTGCCCAGGATTCAAGCTCGCTCGTGCATCTGAGGCCTGGTCCTGATATTTTACATTTCGCGAACAGAACCGGCAGTATGTCATTCAGCCCGACGCACGTAATCCCAAATTTTGGAGGCGACGTCTAACGAGTAATGCACCTGTTGCAGGAGATAGATCGACCATGATAATTCAAGGGTAGTGCTCTACCCTTGAATTATCATGGCCGACCCATCTCCTGTTGTAGTGCGTCAGGGCTGAATGGGTTAATAAAAGATATCTCTTTTGTTATGCCAATGAAGCAGCTTCAACGTCACATTAACCCATTGACTGCCGAGAAAAAGTGAACCGCACCGCGCGGGTTCATGAAGACCTGTGCCTCCCGCTGAAACCAGTTTGTATTAATTCTCTTTTGACGGTTGGCGATCTTTGACGTTGAATTTACAACGATTCCAAAAAAACACAGTCTGCATCCACAGCTAGCAGCGACTGAAGGGGTTACAGGGATTAAAGACAGCCAAGAGTGCTTGCAATGATGTTTCTGGGCTCTCATTCCGGCCACCTATGCTCTCTGCCGATCAGTGCGGACTCAACCGTGTCAAATAATTATACGCACTAGAAAAGCCGGACTTCACCCCTTCCCTGTACGCTGTACGTACATTTCTGCTTCTGAAATTTTGGTTCATTCAACGACCAAATTAAAGCCAACACCGTCCAAGAAACATGGATACAAACTGGCCTCAGCAAGAGGCATAGATCCTCATGAGCCCCCGCTAGAGCGGGGGCTCATGAGGATCTATGTCTCTTGCAGTTGGATACCGCTTTTTCCCGGCAATGAAGGGGCTAATCTCCTCATTAGAAACCCCCACCCGGGTCTGCCCTGGGGGACTTGGGTGGGATTAACTACTTTTTAGTTCCCAGGGTCACCCTGGTCAGCCGCACAAGGTGGGGTTTCCCCTCCATTCTGGGGCATGTGTTTCTGTCTACCCTAGCTTGGTCCATTCACCTGTATTTTCCTTTTTAAACTCTCCCTACTGTCTGCGCTGCCTGTAGCTCTTGATGTTGGATGTGTGTTGCTAGATGGTCTTAGGTTTATTCAGCGTATTGGACCGTCTGGCGACATACATTTAATATTCTTAGGTTTTTTCACAAGCAGTGCAGGCACGTCCTGAGAAAGTCTTGTTGCTGTGGGGACGTTAAGCAATGTACAACCAACTCAACCAATAGAGACGAGGAAGAAAAGGATCAAGACAAGAGCCAACCTCTGGTATGCCCTAAGTCTTGCCCACCAATGTCTTCGTTCACCAACAGTACGTTCGTCACGCCCAGAGTCCGATGCGGGGTGCGCTTCGACCAACACTTTGATCGCAAGGATAGTGCCGGAATAGCTTGGCGTCCTGTCCGGGCGCCAAGCTATTTAGGCACTACCCTTGAGCTTTCATGGTCGATCAGTTTTACGCGATTTTCAAAAGGTATTTGGCCTATGAAAGAAAATTGCTGCCTGTGGTACGCGTCGACAAAGCTGCAGCGTGATCCCATAGGCGCCTGACGATGGTGCGGCTTTGACTAAATGCAAATCCCCTGCGCCACCGCGTGCGCGCCACCTAGTCACTAGCTCGTCAGAATACAAGGGAGGAAACGAAAGGCACGCAAAGCGGCGATGCACTGTGATTCCAGAGCAGTTTTCAACCCTCAAAGCAACCATCAACCTAAAACCTGGAACTGAAGGAACTCAGTAAATATTTTGCCACACATCTATACCAACCTTGTCCACTGATCAAAACTGATAGCTTAGTATCAAGGCTTTTTGCACAGTCAAGCATCATTTTAGCAGACGTCCGTTTGTTGGGTTTTAGATGTGACCGAAAATAAAATACGCCTCATGCTCATTTTTCATTGGTTTATGTAAATTAGCATATCCAATGAAATTAAAACAAGAGTGCATCTTACTGTCGACAGGAACGCGCACGCAGTAATCGCTTTAGGTACGTATTTCCCCCAGCCCGAAAAGCTCTATTTTAATGGAATCTGGTTTAAACACTACACAGTTTATAATATCTTTTCGAGTAATTCGCTTCGACTTTAGAGTAAACACAGCAGAAAACAACGGATGCACAGAGGTGCATAGTGGCCTCTTTCACGGCACTCTACTAAAGGGTTTAACTTTGAACTCTTAATGTTGAGAAAGAGGTCCGGGATACTTCCGGCCACAGAGAATTTCGCGCGTGTCGTTCGTTTCCTCCCTGGTATTCTGACTTGAGCTAGTGGCGCGGTGGCGCAGCGGATTTGCATTTAGTCAAAGCCTCACCATCGTCAGGCCCCTATACGTGATCCTTTCAGAGAGAGAGAGAGAGAGAGAGAGAGAGAGAGAGAGAGAGAGAGAGAGAGAGAGAGAGAGAGAGAGACAGAGAGACAGAGAGACAGAGAGACAGAGAGAGAGAGAGAGAAAGAAGAAGAAGATGATGATGATGATGATGATGATGATGATGATGAAACTTTATTTATCAACGGTAAAAAGTTTTGACAGAAACAAATCGTCATTTTACAAACTTGCCGTTGCTAACATCTACAACATAAAATAGGTTAAAAAATAAAAATAATAAAGACATTATATTTACACACATTATTTCATGCAACAATAATGTTAAAAAATAAAAACAGAATAATAATAAAATAAAAAAATTATATACACAAAATAATAGTAACACTCAACATTTATCTTATACCACACACACACACACACACACACACACACACACACACACACACACACACACACACACACACACGCACACACACACACAAACACTATACAAATGCATGTATTACATGAAAGTATTAACCATCAGGGTTTGTTTAAATAAATGCCCTCATCAGGTAATCGAAAAGTTTCGTTTTAAATATTCCAAGCGAGGCTATAGTCTTCAAATGTGCAGGAATAGTGTTCCATACAAACGGTCCAGAAAATGATAAACTAGTTTTAAAGAGGTCAATTCTAGGCAGAGGTAGGGGTAAAGTATTGTTCTTTGAGGTCCGTTCGCGTTCTTGCTGTGGCATAAATTTGGTGGTTAGATACTGCGGTGTCATGCTATTTAATATCTTGTGCATGAGGATGCATTTGTTGAAATTAAGTTGTTGACGCAGGCCGAGAATGTTTAGATGTCTAAATTTGTCTGTGGTAGGAATGGGCCGCGTATCTATCATTTTGACAGCTCTTTTATATATAGAGTTTAACCTGTTCATGTGAACATAACTACAACCGTCCCACACTGTGGAGACATAATCAACGTGAGACTTGATATGGGCATGAAAAAAAAACAACAGTTTACGAGTATGTGTATCCGTTACTTGTCTAAGCTGGGACAACAGGAAAGTGTTTTTAGCAATGGTTTTACAGACTGTTTTTATATACGTCTCCCAACATCAACGTGTATTCCCAAGAATTTACGCTCTGTGACTTGTTCTATCGGTTTAGCGTTCAGTTGTAAATTTAACGGCTGTGGTCGGCGTTGGTGTTTTTGTCGTGTAGTGATTAAAATACTCTTTGTTTTCCTGTATGAAGACCCATATAATTCACTCTACACCAGTCGGAAACCTCGCTGAGAATACTTTGTAAGCTAAGGTTAATGTCAGCTGTTTTTTTTTACCCGAAACATGGAGGCTCGTATCGTCTGCAAACAGGTTGCAGTTGACATCAGTGTAAGTAATATGCAAAGGCAAATCATTAATGAATATTATACATAGAAGGCATCCCAAGATCGACCCCTGGGGGACACCGTAGTTAACCTGTCTTTTTGCTTAGAGTATTAATTTTCCCATGGGTATATACCTTTTGTTTTCTGTCTTTTAGGTATGATCTAAAGAATGCTTTGGCGGTTTCACTTATATGGTATGCTGCTAGCTTCTTTAAGAGAATGTTATGGTCGACAAGATCAAGTGCTTTTTCTAGGTCTAGGAAAACAGCTCCAGACATCAGGTTTTTATCTATTGATTCCAGCCAGCTGTCTACAATGTGTGTCAGTACTGACTGACATGAGTGTTTCGGTCTAAAGCCGGACTGATGAATATTTATGAAATTGCCCTTTTCTAGAAAACCGAGGAGGTGTTTTTGTATAAGTTTTTCAAAGGGCTTTGACAGGGCCGACAAAAGTAAGATAGGACGGTAGTTATTGACATCTTCAAGATCTTTTGATTTAGGGATTGGCCTCTTTGAAAATAGCTGGAAACGTGCTGTGTTTTATACGGAGGTTAAAGATATAAGTGAGAATTTTGTTGTCGATACCATCCATCCCGGTGGACTTTTTGTTCGGCATGCTAGAAATAAATTTGCCGACTTCAGCGACGGTAATATCAGGAATGATGAATGTATGCAGTATAGTTTTTAGCCTCACAGTATTTTTCCAGTACACTAGGAACTAGGTACTAGGTACTCTGCGTTACTACTTGCAGCTGACTGAGCAAGTGTTTCAGCTGTCGATAGGAAGTGCTTATTTAATATATCAGCTGACAAATGGAATGAAATTTCAGGGGCTGATTTACCCTTCGTTATAACGTTCAGGGCTTTCCAAACCGATGCTGTATCTTTTTTGTCCCTAATCATTTCATGGAAGAACAGTTTTTTGGACGCTTTCACTAGGTATTTAACACGATTTCGTTGTTTCTTATATTTATTAAACTGTTTTTCTTTCTTAAGTTTGTCTCTAAATGACATGGCCTGTTTGATATCTACTGTTAACCAGGGTGGCAGGGTAGAGTGCTTAACTCGTTTTCCTCGTATAGGCGCATGCTTATTTAGGACTCCAAGGAATAGATCCATCCAGTACGACAGGGCACTGTCAGGAGAAGTGTGATTATACACGTCATTGAAAGGAGTATTGCGCAGATCCCGCAGAAAGTCGCCGTTATAATTTTTTTTTGAAAGAACGATATTTAATTGTTTTATGTCTCTTTTTGTTCTCTGTGTCTAGTTTCATGGAGACTGTGCAACATACTGGGTTATGGTCGCTGACAGCTAATAAGGGAACATGTACATTTGATATTTTATCATCATTTGTCACATAAATTTGATCAATCAGGGTTGAAGATGTACATGTGGTTATAGTGGGGTTTTTAACTACCTATTCTAAACCGAATAGTGCTGTTAAGAGAGAGAGAGAGAGAGAGAGAGAGAGAGAGAGAGAGAGAGAGAGAGAGAGAGAGAGAGAGAGAGAGAGAGAGAGAGAGAGAGAGAGAGAGAGAGAGAGAGAGAGAGAGAGAGAGACAATGACAATGACAATGACAATGAATCTTTATTTTCCAAGGATAAAAAGATTTAGGTCTGAAGACCTTTCTTCCATCTTGTCCTTGCTAAACTACTTACACGAATACTCACGCGGCCGCACGCACTGACACACCATAAGCGCCCAACAAGGCGAGTCATACTGGCTGCCCCCCTCGATCAGCTTCCGCTCGAAGGCGACAGCAGGGATACAGCCAGTGTGTACATATGGCGATCATATACAAAAACATCATAAACACATTTAATACACATAATGAGATATACATGCGCTACCAACTAACAAATGTACCGTAAAATTAAAAAAAAAACAAACCCAACAACAATCAGATAATCAGATAGACAAATTCAAAATACCACGTCATTCTAAAAACAAAAGCAGTTTACGCTTGCATTTGTAGCAAATGCTGATGAAGCCTTGTCTTGAAAGCATTTATGGTCGTGATAGATTTTATTTCTTTTGGAAGTAAATTCCATTCTTTGGCTGCTGAATATGACAAGGCCGATTTAAAAATGTCAAGGCGGGGCCTAGGCACTACCAGGTCGTTCCTCAGTGTCGGGTACGGAGTGTGGGGAGCCTTAAAGAGAGCAGCGAGATATCCAGGTGATTTTGAAAGTGTGATCTTACGCATAAATACACATTTATTGAATAAAAAGTGCTTACGAAGGGGCAACATATTTAATTTTGTTAGTTTATCGTCGGTAGTCAAAGGGGTGTGGGAATCTTTTAGGATAAGCTTTGCCGCACGTCTATGAAGTGAATTTATTCTTTTTAAAGAAATATCGCTGCATCCATCCCATACTGTCGATGCGTAATCTAGATGGGATTTTATGTGTGCGTTATAAAACAACTGCCTGGTTGAAACGTCGGTGAATAGAACTAGTCTAGATAATAAATATAGATTTTTTGACAAAACCTTACAAATAGAATTAGTATGCGAATGCCAACTGAGCTGGTCGTCTACAGTGACACCAAGCAAACGATGTTCTCTAACTTGAGCTATTGGTTGCTGTTCAAGGGAAAGTTTGAGTGGCGGCGGGCTCAGCTGATGCTTTTGCCTTGTTGTCACAAGCATACATTCCGTCTTTGATGGATTTGGAATCATGGAATTAGTCTGGCACCAACCAAAGACTTCATTTATTGTTTGCTGGAGTGAACTAGTGATTGTGGGCACGTCTGGCGCAGACACATCCAAAGTTGCATCATCTGCAAATAAGCTACAGGTAACGTCAGGCTGTGAGATATGTAAAGGTAAGTCATTTATGTAAAGTGTGAAACAATAAAGGCCCGAGAATAGATCCCTGGGGCACGCCATGCATAATCAGCCCCTCAGAGGATGATTTGCCATTTACGCTGACATACTGTCGTCGGCCTTCAAGATAGGATTTAAAAAAGGATACAGCTCGGTCACTTACGCGGTAGACTGAGAGTTTTTCGGTAAGGAGGGTATGGTTAACTAAATCGAAGGCTTTGGTAAAGTCTAAAAAGACCACTCCAGTCAACAGTCCTTTATTTATTGATGTGAGCCAACGATCCGTTAAATGTGAGAGAGCTGTTTGACAAGAGTGCCGCGGGCGAAATCCTGACTGTAAGGGATGAATAAGGTCGTGTGTGTCAAGAAAGTGCTGTAAGTGTTTGTGTATGTGCTTTTCTATGGGTTTTGAAAGTGAAGACAAGATAGAAATTGGCCTGAATTTATTGGGATCTGTAAGATCTTTGTTCTTAGGAAGCGGAATAACTTTGGCTTTTTTCAGATCAGAGGGGAATTCGCCACGCTCGATACAACGGTTGTAGATGTCCGTTAAATATTCTACTATGAAAGGTAGTGATAGTTTTAACACAGCAGTACTAATTTCATCATGTCCTGAAGTGCGCTTACTTTTGAGACATTCAATCGCTTTACCGACATCATGCACTGTCATGCAAGGTATGTGGAAAGATGAACGAGAAGAAAGTTTGCTATCACAATATTTGACAAGGATTGGGGATACAAACGGTGCCTTGGACGTAGTGTTTTGCAGCAACGACTGGGCGGCAGAAAGAAAATGATTATTAAAAGTTTCTGCAGAAATAGAGGTATGTGTTGGGCTATAGTTAGATTTTGTAAGGGCATTAAGCGCTCTCCAAACAGAGACTGTATCCTTTTTGTCATTCATTATTCGTTTAAAGAGTGATTTTTTGGCATCAAGAACTAACTTTTTAACGCGGTTGCGTTGCTTACGGTAAGCAGGGAAATCTTTTTTTCTGTTTTAATTCATCTCTCAGTTGCATGGCATCGATCAAACTTTTGTTTAGCCAAGGCGGCAGTTGCGGGTTTTTTACTCGTTTTTCCCTAATCGGGGCGTGCTTATCAAGAACACTGAGGAACAACCTGTACCACTCAGACAACGCACCATCAGGCTCGCAATGATGATAAACAGTATCAAAAGAAACGGAACTAAGGTCAAACAAAAAAGCCTCTTTGTTAAAATGTTTAAGCGATCTATACTTGATGGTAGTGTGCTGGTGTTTACGGATAGGTTTATCTGCTTTCACGGTCCAGTTACAGCACACAGGGTAATGGTCGCTGATTCCAACTTGTAGCACTTCCGTCTCCAACACTCGGCTCTTGTTCGTTGTATATATATGATCAATGAGTGTAGAGGACGTAGACGTAACACGAGTTGGAGATGTTATCAGCTGTTTGAGCCCAAAAAGAGTAATAGTGGACTCCCATGAAGGGTTAGCGGAAAACATGTTAATGTTAAAATCCCCTAACAAAAGCACATCTGATGTACAGTTTTTAACTTGATCTAGCATGTCAGTGAAGAGAGAGAGAGAGAGCTGCATTCTGCTGTACAAAAAATGCGCTGGTAGTCGACATTTTTTTGTGAAAAGCGAGATTTTCATTGTAATACAATACAAATCAGGCTTTTCACATTTAACTGAACTTTACAGGCTAGATTTTCTCTACGAAATGAGGGATCAAATTCTAGATGGTGAGTAATAAGGCCGATAGCTAAGAAACTCAATCCTCGTCTGTGAGTCAGTCGAATTAACTTATCCAGTCCCTACACAATACAGGAAGATGTGGATCGAGCATGACAGTTGAAGGATGGTGCCAGAACAGCTGAAGGGTGATGCCAGAACAGCTTGGCGCCTGGAGGCGCCAAGCTGTTCTGGCATCACCCTTCAACTGTCATGGCCGACCTGTCCTCCCAAACTGCAACATCAATTGTCTTCGGAAAACAACTCCCAGTTTTCGGAATTTCGATTTCGTGAGTCATATGGACTAACCCCCTCACTGGCGAGAAAAACTGACCCCACCATCAAACTGCAAAAGAGACGCAGATCCTCATAAGCCCCCGCAAAGGCAATGGGCTCCTGAGGGCCTGGAACCAGCTGCATATGCGCGCTGAGTCCTGCACCAGCCACTAAGCAAAGGTGCGCCGTAATAGCACAATGCACCAGCCACTAAGCAAGGTGCGCCGCTATAGCGCCATGCACCAGCCACTAAGCAAAGGTGCGCCGCTATAGCGCCATGCAGCAGCCACTAAGCAAGGTGCGCCGCTATAGCGCCATGCACCAGCCACTAAGCAAAGGTGCGCCGCTATAGCGCCATGCAGCAGCCACTAAGCAAAGGTGCGCCGCTATAGCGCCATGCACCAGCCACTAAGCAAGGTGCGCCGCTATAGCGCCATGCAGCAGCCACTAAGCTAAGGTGCGCCGCTATAGCGCCATGCACCAGCCACTAAGCAAAGGTGCACCGTAACAGCGCCATGCACCAGCCACTAAGCAAAGGTGCGCCGTAATAGCGCCATGTCGTACCAGCCACTAAGCAAGGTGCGCCGCCGCTATAGCGCCATGCACCAGTGGCTGGTGCAAGACTAAGCTCGCTCTCACGCGCAACTGACCCCTGTGCCTCTCGTTGAAGCCACCTTGTATCCCTGCTGCCTTGAGGTTGGATTTGCAATCGGGTTTCAACGAAATGAGTAGTCTGCGTCCACTGGCAGCAAAAGGGGTTTACAAGTGCCACGTAATCTTTTAACGCCTTCACAGCCAAAAAAAACAAACAAAAGTGAACGCGATCCAACTGGAAGAGGTGTAGATCCTCATGAGCCCTCGCATTAACGGGGACTCATGGGAAGTTTGGGGGGGGGGGGGGTTTATGCCTCTCGCTGAAACCACTGTGTAACCATGTTCCACTGACGGCCGGGGATCTTTTGCTTTGAACGACTGACACAGGTTTCAGAAACACAGACTGCGTCCGCTGGCAGTGGACGGGTTAAAGGCACGCCTAATCTTTAACCTGTTCAGTGCCGAGAAAATGTGAACACCACTCAACTGCAAGAGGCACAGATCCTCATGAGCCCCCGCAGTCGCGGGGGCTCATGAGGATCTATGCCTCTTGCTGACACCACTTTGCATCCGTGTCTCTTGGACGTTTGGGGGGGGGGGGGAGGCGGGAGGGGGGGGGGGAGGTCTTTGGTGTTGAGTTAACAAAAATTGCAGAAAACACAATCTTCGTCAAGTGACACTGAACGGGTTAATCACGATCTTGGCCAGAATCGTGTGGTAAACTCATTCCCCGGTAGCAACACGTCTTCGGGCCCACGACGGCGCCTCAGTGGGCCCGCGCACAGCCGTGCGCGGGCCCACTGCGGCCGACTTGGGCGCGAGGACCTGAGCTGACTGGGTTCCTTGCAAGCGGGGGCAAAGGAAATATTAATCACAGACGGTTTCATGTGAACTCATATGACTCGGCACAGGTGCAAATATTATGCTTTGAATTACCGATTTTTTTTTTTTTGGTGTGCGTTGCGTTTGGATGTAAATCACACAGCGTAACACTGAGCTGACTTCAGTGGACGGGGACGGGGCGTAGTGTTTAAGGGTAGGGGTGGAGGTTGGAGATACAGTGGGAGAAACAGAAGGGTGGAGGGGGGGATGTGGGAGGTGGATAGTGGGGATGGGGGGGGGGGGAGAGAGAGATAACTAAACCTTTTATTTTCTAGGGATGTAGACAGTAGGCACGTAGGCCTCTTTACGCATCTGTCTAGAGAGAGAGAGAGAGAGAGAGAGAGAGAGAGAGAGAGAGAGAGAGAGAGAGAGAGAGAGAGAGAGAGAGAGAGAGAGAGAGAGAGAGAGAGAGAGAGAGAGAGAAACTCGACCTACAATCAGCAAGCTCTCAGCAGCTCCAAGACACCTGTGGTCGTTTAGAAAACTTCGTCGGTATTGAAAGGGAAAATATCATGAACTTGTTCTTAACACTGAAATATTCCTTTGATTAGACCCTGATGCCGCGCAAGATTAGCTGTCACTTAATGGTGGTATATATGCTCACATACACAGGCCTAATTTATTAAAAACCGCAATTGCCAATCATACTTACACGCACTAAACTCTAACCCCTTGATTGGGGCGAAAAGATGATCAAATTCCTGCCAACTGCTAGAGACATAGATCCTGATTGCGGGGGCTCATCAGGATATATACCTCTTGCTGAGACCAGTTTGTATCCATATTCCTTTGACGGTTGTGGCTTTTGGTCGTTAAATTAGCACAGAAACCAGAAACAAAATATGTGGCTAGTAGCGCAAGACAGGGGAATGTTTTCAAAGATAAAATTCCAGAGTTGAGAGTTCACTGAAGACCATGACAGTTCAAAGGTGGTGCCAGAACAGCTTGGCGCCTAATGGCGCCAAGCTATTCTGGCACCAACCTTGAACTATCATGGTGGATCCGTCTGCTGTTGTAGTGCGTAAGTGCTGAATGTTTTGAGACCGTCGATAAAATCGAATCTAATCAACCATCGGTGCCAAAGCCAGAACTGTCTGCCAAGGTCGAAAAACCAGACAGTGGTGAGACCGGTTATTCCCCTTTGCTGACCCAGATCTGGAGTCATCGTTCCTATCTGCGTGATCATCGTCCTCGGTAAGGACCGTAGGAAGGATCAATTATGCCCAGAGGACATTAAGAGGCATGGTTCAATGAGAATCCTTTCACTTTAATTCTGGGCGCGCATTTCGCTAGATTGATTGACCAAGAGTGTAGCGCCTGTTGTAGCGCCCGTTTAGCTCGGTATCTCTCAGCCGGGGCATCAAGTTAAACGGGCACTGCTCTTCCCCTATCATGGTCAGTCTGTCTAAGGAAATTTACTTCCAACTTTTTAAAGCGTGATTTTAGCAAATCTTTAATAAAGTATATATGTGAGATATTCTGCCATCATTATGTGACAGCAGATCTTACCTATAGATCTAGGCCTAATCAAATTAGGCACAGGGTCCATGCTAACATACTCAATCAGTCTAACGCAACTGGGGGCAGCTGCATGAGTGAGCTTAGTCCTGCGCCAACCACTAAGCAAGGTGCTCCGCTATAGCGGAGCACCATGCTTAGTGGCTGGCGCAGGACTGAGCTCACTCATGCCACAACTGAGCCCTGGTCAGTTCCAGGCGCAAAATTAATTAGGCACTATCGTTGATCTAATATGGTTAATAAAATGCAGAGAAAAACCCAACGGAGAATGAAACACGCTTAGAAAACTGAGTTGCCACATTACTTCTGCGATAATGAAGATAAGTAGCGACTGATCTCTATATTTGTTTGTTTGTCTATTTTGAAAAAGGGTATTTACCTGAAATATTAATAAATTGGCAGTCTCCCCTTTTCTTTTCATTAATAAATTCTGTTGTAACTGGCGTTTCTAAGCGTGTTTCATTATCCGCTGGGTTCTTCTTTGCATTTTGCACGCTTGACAGTCACCTTTTTGGTCCGATTTGATAAAATGAAGACCATCCTACTACAATTTACAGCACAGGCACTCAGCACTGAATGTGTTGTAGTTGGCACTGGAATGGAAGACGCACAATGGTAAGAATGCACGGAGAAAGGGCCACAATCTGAGGTCCGCCCCCAGTGTCAGACGCCATTGATCAGTGTCTATTCACCGTAATGGCGGGACTGTGATTTCTCACATACTGGAGTTCGCGGTATATCCTAAGATAGTCTTTCCGTACTCAGTAAAACCTCATTCACTGATGATCGACGAACGCGAATGTAGAACAACGGCAGTCTTCCGCCAAAATAGTGAGGTTACGTTCACGCCGAACGACTCTCAATGAACCGCAAAGAACGCATGAGAGCGAACTGAGTCACGGTGGATAACCAGCTTCTGCCATAAGCCTAGACAACACTCCAAACATCTCCAAGAGGCATAGCCGGAGGGCTTATGAGGATCTATGCCTCTTGGAGATGATGGGAATTTTGCCTATGCTTATCGTACACACTGCTTATCCACCGTGACTTCGCACTCTTTCGTTGTTGGGAATCGTGCGGCGAAAACGTAACCTCACTAGTGTCACATGATTTGAAACGCAAATGTGGCTTAATGCGTCTGCGCATGTGTAAAGGTACAATGTCTCGGGATTGATTAATACAACTGCGTTGTAACCTTCGTGGCGCTTTGAACCCTTTATTGCCGAGAAAAAGTGAACATGACCCAACTGCAAGAGGCATAGATCCTCATGAGCCGCCCGCAGCTGACTACACTTTGTATCCATGGTCTTTCGACGGGTTCTTTGAAGCGGAATTGACTAAGATTTCCCAAATAAAATTAATCTGTGCCGACTGGCAGGGAAGGTGTTAAGCGTCGTCAGATGAATATGAGTCTCGATAAATGCCTACTACCAGGGAAATACCTTGTTAGAGTCCGAAATAGCTCAGGCGGTTAAACGTCGGAGCAGGAGAGCGAAGGGAATCGCCGGGTCGTGGGTTCGAATCCCGTCCCGGTCCCGGTAGCTGGACTCACAATCCAGGGTGGAAAAACGGATTTGTTCATTAGCATTTCCGTTGAAAGGTCCTGGTAAATCAAAGTGGCACAGTTGGAATGCGCTTGAGTTGATCAGTGTTCAGGCCGTACTCCATAGGCAATAGAGTTCCCTGTCCCTCATCACCCGCCCGTCAGGGCCGTCCATGATCACCTCGGTGCTGTGGACGTTAAACCCGAACGAACTAACTAACTAAATACCTTGTTAACCTCTTGAGCTGCTGCGGACGCCTAATAGTATCGTCAGTAGCAGGCATGGGGTTAAACGGCCTAAATCCTCGATGTACAGACAATACTGTACACTGTACAGACGTGGTAACAAGTGTATGAATTAATATCTAAATTGCCGGGGCGCTCATGAGGGTTTATGTCTCTTGTTAGTCCTGTGTTCTTTTTGCCTATTCTTGAGTTTACATCTCTGTTTCTCACGCGAATGTCGGTTAGTGTGTAGTGGTTTCAGACTGACGCGCAGTTTGCTCCAGTTGTAGCCTGCTTTGTTCGCTAGGAATGGTCGACCTTACTTACTTACTTACGCCTGTCACCCCTACCCGGGTATAGGCCGTCGACGAGAGACCTCCAGCAACTCCTGTCCTGTGCTTCTCCTTCGATTCTACTCCAGGTGGTTCCCAGTCTCTTGATGTCTGCTTGGAGGTCTCGACGCCAGGAGTTTCTCGGCCTACCTCTTTTCCTCTTTCCCTGGGGGTTCCATGACAATGCCTGCCTAGTGATACTGGAAGCTGGCTTTCTCAGACTGTGACCGATCCATCCCCATCTTCTTCGCCCAATTTCATTCTCTGCTGTTATCTGCTCTGTTCTCTCCAAGAGTCTGACGTTGCTGATCTTCTCTGGCCAGTGGATTTTCAAAATTCTTCTAAGGCAACTGTTCATGAAGGTCTGTACTCTGTTGACTGTGGTTTTTGTCAATCTCCAAGTCTCTGCTCCATATAGGAGAACTGCTTTTACATTGGAGTTGAAAATCCGGACTTTGGTGTGTTGTGACAGCTCTCTGGAACTCCACACTTTTTTCAACTGGAGAAAGGCTGCTCTGGCTTTACCGATTCGTGCTCTGACATCTGCATCAGTGCCGCCTTTTTTGTCTATGATGCTCCCGAGATAGGTGAAGGACTCCACCTCCTCCAACGGGGTGCCAGCAAGCAAGACGGGTTCTTCCCTGGTTGCGTTCAGCCTCATTGTCTTTGTTTTCTGTTTGTGAATGGTGAGGCCCACTTGGGACGAGATGTCAGCAAGCCTCGTGGTCTTGTCCTGGATTTGTTGATGAGTGTGGGACAGTAATGCCAAGTCGTCTGCAAAATCGAGGTCGTCAAGCTGTGTCCACAGTGTCCACTGTACTCCACTTCGTCTGTGCTCTGTGGTCATCTTCATGACCCAGTCTATGGCCAGTAGGAAGAGGAACGGAGACAGCAGACACCCCTGCCTGACACCAGTTCTGACCTGGAGCTCTCTGGTGAACTGCCCTTCGTGGATCACGCGACATGTCATGCCATCATAGCTGCTCTTGATCAGGCGGACGAGCTTTGTGGGTACACCGTAGTGTCGTAGGAGTTTCCACAGAGTCTCTCGGTCCACGCTGTCAAATGCTTTCTCATAATCCACAAAGTTGACGTACAGCGGGGAGCTCCACTCCAGAGACTGTTCCACGATGATGCGGAGAGTGGCGATCTGGTCTGTACATGATCGGTTCTTCCTGAATCCTGCTTGCTGGTCTCTCAGCTGGGGGTCAACGGAGCTCTTCATTCTCTCTAGGATGATCCTGTTGAAGACCTTTCCTGGTACTGACAGCAAGGTGATTCCTCTGTAGTTGGAACACTTGCTGAGGTCGCCTTTCTTGGGAAGCTTGATTAGGTACCCCTCCTTCCAGTCAGCTGGCATCACCTCCTCTTCCCAGATCTTTCCAAACAGTGGGTATAGCATCTCAACTGTTGTCTCTAGGTCTGCTTTCAGAGACTCCGCTGGGATGCCATCTGGCCCTGCTGCTTTGCCATTCTTCAAAAATGCCACTGCTTTTCTGATCTCTTCCCGGCTGGGTCTGTCACAGCTGATGGGTAGGTCGGTCTCTGCCGGCTGGATGTCGGGGGGGTCGGGTGGGCTAGGTCTGTTCAGCAACTCTTCAAAATACTCGGCCCATCTGTCGAGTTGGTCTGCTCTGTCTGCAATAGGCTTGCCTTCTTTGTCTTTTACTGGTCTTTCTGTATGGCCATACTTACCCGACAATCTTCTGGTAATGTCGTAGAGCTGTTTCATGTTGCCGCTGCCTGCTGCCTTTTCTGCCTCTGCTGCCAGGCTGTCTGTGTAGGCCCTCTTGTCTGCCCTGATACTCCTCTTCACCTCGCGGTTGGCTTCCGAGTATTCCCCCTGTGCCCTTACTTTGGCTGCTCTCGTGCGACTGTTGTTGACCGCTGCTTTCTTCTGCTTCCTCGCTTCTATCTTCTTCAAGGTCTGTGCCGACAGCCAGTCCTTGTGGTGGTGTTTCCTGAACCCTACAGTGTCTTTGCAGGTTGAGTTCAGCGCCTCTCTAACTGCCTTCCACTGCTGCTCTGTGGTGACCGCCTCCTCTTCATTTACTAGCTCCTGTAGCGCTTAAAACCGGTTGGACAGCACCAGTTTGAACTCTTCTCTAACTCCAGTTTCTCTCAGGAGGCCTACATTATAGCGCTGTCTTCTTGTTGTCTCTGTGCGGCTTTTCTTTAGCTTGAGCTTCATTCTTAAGGTAAGCAGATGGTGGTCTGAGGCGACATCTGCTCCCCTCCTCACTCGAACATCTTGAAGGGATCTTCTAAATTTCTTGCTAATGCAGATATGGTCTATTTGGTTCTCTGTTGTATGGTCAGGTGAGACCCAAGTTGCTTTGTGTATTCTTCTGTGTGGGAAGATGCTGCCTCCAATGACAAGTCGGTTTAGAGCACAAAAGTCTACAAACCTCTCCCTGTTCTCACTCATCTCCGAGCCTAGTCCCTGTCTCCCCATCACCTCTTCGTATCCGGTGTTGTCCTCCCCTATTTTGGCATTAAAATCGCCCATGACGATGGTGATGTCTCGCTCCGCACATTTGTCCACGGCACTCTGGAGTCGGTCGTAGAACTCTTGTTTCTCTTCCTCGTCACTGTCATTGGTGGGCGCATAACACTGGATGACGTTCAGCTTGAGCTTTTTCTTGGTTCTAAAGGCTGCTGTTATAATTCTTGGCCCAAGAGGTTCCCAGCCCATCAGCGCTCTCTGTGCCACTGGTGACAGCATGAGTGCTACTCCTTCTGTATGGGGGGCATTCTCCTCTTCATGACCTGAATACAGAATCATCTCCCCACTTAACAGCCTTTTCTGGCCAGACTGCGTCCATCTGGCTTCACTGATGCCTAGCAGGGAAAGGTTGTACTTTTGCATTTCCGCTGCTATCTGGGCGGCCTTGCCGCTCTGGTACATGGTCTTGACGTTCCATGTGCCCATGGTTGTATCCCTGGATAGAGAGAGGCGGCTCGGTCCTGTGGCTTCCGAAGACTTCCGGCTTTCACCACAGGACGTCATAAGTCTTCTAGTAGAAGAACCTTCCTCCTCCAGGAAAGGAATTACTGTTAGTCTTTTCGTCGGCGTTTTTGTAGCTATTTCCTTTTTTGCAGGGTGGGGAAGCTACCCCCACGCCCAACCCCCTTACTAGGAGGACCAGGGGTTTTCTGTCGGGGTCACCTTCCCTTAGACCATGTTGGTTCACGGCACCTTATTTCATTCGGTGCACCCCTCTCACGAGGCACCCCCTATCCACCACCCAGGGGACGCGCCTCAACGCCGTATGGTCCCAGCGCGAGGAATGGTCGACCTGCTTAGCTGAAATTGTCTTCTCCTACTGCCGTCCGATGTCGCTGCTCTCATAAGGGGAACAGTCATTATTCTCGGTGTCTTAGGTGATAGCTGTTCGTGTGCTTAGTCTTCAGTACTCTCGCTACCACTACAGGCCGCAGGTATATAGCTCCTAAACTCGGTGCCCGATTGGATGACATAGAAATACTAAATCCGGAAGCTCAGTAAACCACATTAACTTATCCTACTGTGCGATATACCAGATGAAAACGAAAGCCTGTGAACAGATCACGACATACAGTATATCGCGAGGACCCAAGATAATGTGCACGGACAGGGATCAACTAATGACACTGAGATTGCCGAGTTTAAACCCTACTGTGTTTACGCCACCTTGCGGCAGCAGCAGTCAGCTAAGTCGCCATTTTTAGTCGGCCTAGATAAGTCTGTGGCCACACAGGGCAATTAGGTTACGCCCCCTTTTCACACACTGTTATCTGTTAGCCTCTTGCAGCATAAAACTATGAACGAAGAACCTTTCTGCCAAAACAAAAAATCCACGCGAAGCACATCACAGGAGAAACATTTTCAGCAATTCTTAAAAAAATTAAGAGTTAGCATTTTTCACAACACTCGAATGCACTAAGTACCCCATGACAAAACTGTCGTCTGCAAGCCTGCATACAACCGTGCACATGCCCCCATTAGGCTCCCATGAACACACTAGGTCGACTAAAATTACCCAGATTTTGCTCTTTTTCACACCACCTATCATGCCTTTTGTTGCTCAAACGCCAAAAAAGGCAAACATTTGAAGTTTTACCTCCTAAAACAATGGCAAAAAGGGAGGACATTTTTAAAACTATTTCTTGCGGAAAAGTTACTACATGCACCGGAAGCAATTGCCCTGTGCGGCCTGTAGGGACTGAGACTACTCCAGTTGTCGGGCCTCAGACGGATGGAACTATCAGAGTTAACTCATTCGAGACGTGCGCCCGCAACTGGCAGCGAAGGGTTTAACACACGATTTTGAGCACACGTGTATTCTTAATGCCATATGTTTATGCCATATTAACTCATTCAGCCCGACGGCCGTATTTCCCAAATTTTGGAGGCGTCATCTAATGACTATGCACCAGTTGCAGGAGATGGGTCGACCCTGCTATTTCAAGGGCAGTGCCAGATTAACTTGGCGCCGACAGGCGCATAGCTAATCTGGCACTACCCTTGAATTGGCATGGTCGACCCATCTCCTCCTGTCAGTGCGTCAGGGCTAAATAGGTTAATAGTTTGTATATACAGTACCTTACAGGGGGTGTAGGGGGCTCTGGATAGAGGTAGTACCTTTGCTGTTCGGCAGCTGCGTCCTACATAGGACGGACGGGCATCACTGGTCCTCATCCATCTCCTTAATCTCTCACGTGTTGGCTCCAAGCGCCACACCCTGGCAAACCACCTCAGCTGGTGGGCTAACCACGTGAGGGGGTGGTGTTCACATTGCACCACTAGGCGGATGAGCTGTTTCTGACAGCCAACGGCTAGAGGACGGAGGAGATCAGGTTGGATCCAACGGCCAAATGTGGGGGAGTAAACCCTTCAAATCAGGAGCGGAGCCCCGAAGGCAGACAGCTGCCTGTATTCACGCACTGTTCTGGCAGCTCCTGCAGCCAAACTGATGCCAAACGTACTGCTTTGCATTCCTTTGGATACATCAGCGAGGCCGAGAGGGGGATCTTGACGACTGGGCATTCCAGGATCTCCATACACTTCGCCCAGGCTTGCGCACTGGAGAGGTCACTCCAGTGACTGACCCAGCAAGCGCATACTCCATTGTCTTCCGAGACAGGATGCCGAACTAAGAACAGTACCTTACATGTAATGGAAGTCAACCAAAGATTCAAAGATTTATTTCCTTTATTCTCTATTTGGGTATGGAGAAGGATATCTCTCACAAAGTTGATGCATATTCGCTGATCAATACGTATCGACACAAACATTCTTTGTCAAATGGTCGTTACTAATTAGTTTAAAACAAGTTTTCAAATCAGTAACAATAAACATGAGAAGAAAAAAAAAAAGTGCAAACGCATGGTACTAACACATCGAGGAACTCATCCAACTTTACAAATTTTAACAAATTTTGCAAGATTCAAGACATTTTTTTTTAAAGACTTGGTTCTATAATAATTAACTGGTAACAAACCTCTTGTACATTTTGGAAATTCAAGGATCATAATTATTATATTCATCACGCCAGCACAAGGCCAGGTGGTACGTTGAACCTCATTGCTTACCCACCCACCCACTAGAGAGTCCCTGAGCCAAAGGCGTGTATCACTCACGCGCCCTTCAGCTAATGGTGCGAAAAGTAATGTCCATCGTGCCAAAGGACCCCACTGAGAAACAGGACGTCATCACTGGACCGAAAGTGTTCAGTCGCTTTGTTCAGCTACCTATCCAGCCGCAGTATCTGCAAAAACTGAAAAAAAAACATAGATCTCCATGCGACCCAGCAGTTCCAGCAAGAGGTATAGATTCTGCTGAGCCACTGCTGCGCAGGGGCTCAGCAGAATCTATACCTCTTGCTCGCAGCACGTCATCGGGTTCAGGAAGTCACTGGGTATGTGTCTTACACTTTTTAGCTCCGTACGGACTAACCGCCAGTCCGGATTTACGCCATCTGTCCCAGACTGTACCACCCACATGCTTAAGCCCCACAGATTTCATCCGACTGAGGAGCGGAGATGCAAGTAAATTAGGGACCAACCCTTGCTATCTAGAGGTGTATTTTCTCATAGGCCCTCTGCAGTGCGGGAGCTTATGATAATCTATGCTGTCTGCAGACGAAAGATGCTGGATGAGACACAGACACGATTATTTCCGCCGTCTGAGTGAAGCCTCGATGACCTCCCATAGATCTTTGTGTCTTAAAAGATGTAAATGCGTTTCCGTCTTTCGAGTGAAGGGATAGATCATTATTGGCTTCTGCTGCAAGGGCCTTTGAAACTCTACGCTTCTATAACGACGAAATACTCATGAGCCTGTATGACTCTTGCATCCAATACTCAGGACTCCTTAGAGTGTCGAATTTCTGGCAGATCAGTGCAGACAGCTTTGTGTATTTTTTTAGAGCTGCAGTGTTCACTGATAAACCATCACATTTCTTGCACGCTCGGATTCCTCGGGGATGCTCGGCACGTGCGGTGCGCGCGATAGTCCATAGCAGACATAGTATATCATGTCATGTATCCTCCTCGGCGCGTGCTGCATGTCCAGTGATGTATGGGTGATATCTGCACAGTGGTGCAAGCATACATGAGGAAGGCGGCTTGACATACCCGACTAAGTCGGTTCCCGGGCACAGGACTGTGATGTGTAATGTTATACTCCTCACCATCATGTTGACTGCTTCAGTTTCTCAGGTATAAGCATCCATTAACTCATTCAGCCCGACGGCCGTATTTCCCAAATTTTGGAGGCGTCATCAAACGACTATGCACCTGTTGCAGGAGATGGATCGGCCATGATAATTCAAGAGTAGTGCCAGATTAGCTTGGCGCCGACGAAACGACTTCAACAGCCGATCTCAGGCCATCTGCAGGGATTTGTGAAAATGTGCGGACCTCTCGTTGTTCCTCAGACGGGTGGAACCATCAGAGTTAACTCATTCGAGACGTGCCGCCTCCGGATAAGCAGCATAAAGCCGCGTATCCGGATGCGGCACGTCTCGAATGAGCTAATCATGGACGAGTATGTTCTGTCCGCAAGAGACCATTATGAGCTTGCCCTCCCATCGTTCTTTAATGTCAAATTAAGATGTCCAGTTATTGATGAGCACGTCATTCGGGCTGTGAGAGAAGGTGGAACCAATAGACTTACATGTGTAAGATCCAGAAAGTAAGAGACATGCATGTAATCAGTCTTGCCTTGAAAATTACTGCGTTAACCGAAGCAAACGTCACGCGTATTGACAAACTCGCTGTCAGGGGCTAAAATTAACCCTTTGGCTGTTGGTAGCGGTTTTTGTCGATGCAAGTATCACTGATCTGGACAAAATAACGCTACCCACAGCCACAGGAAACGCCTCGGCAAAAAAGGGCTCAGCTGCATAAGTGAGCTACGACCTGCGCCAGCCACTAAGCAAGGTGCTCCGCTATAGCGGAGCACCTTGCTTAGTGGCTGGCGCAGGGCTAAGCTCACTCATGCAACTGACCCCATATCTGTTGCCAAACAAGCCTGAGTACACAAGGCAACGCATAATGAATGAGGTCAGCAAGATGATGGAACCCTTACGACTGCTTTGGGCTCATGAGAGTGTGTGCCTGTTGAGGCTGTTGTCTCGGTGTTTGCCGCATCCCGGCAATAAAGGGGCTCACAAACGTTACGGACGCAGCCTTCTGACATGATTTCGTACTTCTGATGAATTGATTGTATTCCCCTATATTCGATTATACGAGCCATTAACTGGACTGGTCTCAGCTTACCAGCACGTCAGCAGACAATCTCAATGAATACGTAAATATACAACGCCAATACTGATTCCTTATCAGTCTTGTGAATACGTAAATACACATGCGCCGCAAACAACCCATGCAAAGCAACTCGTGCCCCTCGGTTATAGGGAGCGTCCAATAAACTGCACGCAACAGAATGAAGCATCCAATTTGCGAGGTTTCGTTTGAAACGAACGACTATAATCATAATAAAAAACAAACCCAAACGAACGAGAGCGAATTCACCATAAGACAACACTCCAAACATCTCCAATAGGCATAGATCCTCAAGATCCCCGTGGGATCATGAGGATCTATGCCTCTTGGAGATGTCTGAAGTGTTTTGTCGATGCTTTTGTCATGCTTTTTCGCTCTCGTTCGTTGTTGGGAATCGTCTGGCGTAAACGTAATCTCGCTATTACAGGACAACCCAAGACGGACCCGCGGAAGGACGAACTAAGGGACGAAACGAACGACGGAGGAAGTTAAGCGCCCGTTTCATAATAATATTTATAGAACGAGCACTCAGTTCGTTCATGTAATAATAATAATAATAATAATACCGTTATTATATAGGCGCTTTTTCTCAATTTTTGGGCAAATCGACTCAAAGCGCCGCGAACTGAAACCCAACACGCACACTCACGTAACAGACACGGATTTACGCCATTTAAGACAAACACAGTACAAGACAGATGAAGGGCCAGTTCAGCTACTGAAGTTACAGAGATTTTTGATCGCTTGTATTTGAAATTTGTAAAGTGGCCTGAAACCGGTACCAAAGTGTGGGGTGGGGGGTGGAAGAACCGGAGTACCCGGAGAAAGAACCCCCGACGGTCCGCCCGAATTAACGGTGACAGAGGAGAAAAGTCCGACGCCGGAACGTTTTCGAACCTCGCACCTTTGGCATTGGTGGCAGGCGCCTTAACCACTGCGCCACGGACCGCCCCATGTGTGTCGTTATTCTATAATACGGAAGAAGATGAAGAAGTTGAACGTATAGACTGTAGAACTTCTACCCGCGTTTGGTCTCCGACGGATTTGAGAAGACTGGTGGACCAGACGGAAAGTAAATTATTGATTTCTCTGTCTTTCATTCGGAAAAATGAAGCCTTTTGTCCTCTGAGGACACGGCATTGCGACACCCAGCGCCGGCAGGAGCGGTGGTGGTGGTGGTTGTGATGGCCGTGGTGGTCATGGTGGTGGCGCTGATAGCTGAAGAAAAATGGGTGGTGATACGGGTTGACGTGGCACACAGTCCTTCAGCAGAAATTCAACCCATCTGCAAGAGGCATAGATTCTCATGAGCCCCTGCAGTCGCAGGGGCTCATGAGAATCTATGCCTATTGCACAAGGATGGGCTTTTGGTCGCAGGGGCTGATGAGAATCTGTTCATCCTGCAGATGTATGGAAATTTGCCCGAAGAACATTGTCTACCATCTTATCAAACAGCAACAGACTAGGAATCCATTTCCTCTTGAGGATGAATGACGAAACTGGCTGCATAGAAGATAGAGGGACTAGCTCATGCAAGGCGCCGCGCATCAACAGCTGCGAAAGCGTCGTATAGCGTTGCCCAAGGCAGCGCTATATGACGCTTTCGCAGCTATTGATGCGGGGCGCCTTGCAAGATTGTGCAGCCGCAGGGGCTCATGAAAAAATGTATTCCCCGCTTTCAGATTTGTAGGGATGGCTGAAGGTCTGCGTACCATATCAACGCATGTCCCTGGCTCATGCACATATGTGTCAGATGGAAGGTTCTGGATTAAAGACTGTAAGCAGACGATCGAGGTAAACATGCAGTTAGTAGGTGTATTATTGGTGCGGCACATATGGCTCGTTAGCCGGAGGCTGTTTTGAAATGCAGCTTATGCCTTCACTAATTGCTTCATTGCACAATCGATCAGAGTACCATGCTATATAGTATGACCGTTCATTCATTCATTCTGCCATCATTTCCGGCTTGTGTTTATTTGAATCGGGATGTCATAGATTAATCCGTTCGGTGCCGAGAAAACTTGAACACCACCCAACTGCAAGAGGCATAGATCCTCATGGTCCCCCGCAGTTGCGGGGGCTCATGAGGATTTATGCCTCTTGCTGACACCACTTTGAATCTACGTGACATCAATTTTTTTTTTCGTCTTGAATTAACTAAGATTGCAGAAACTCAGTCGGCGTCAGTCTGAACGGGTGACAATACCTCGTAAGCTGTCCGTCAGCATTTTGTTTACATCGTATGATTTATCTGGCTTCAGGTAAACTGGTTTTCCACGTCATTGACCGCACACACTGTAAAAGAATGCATAGAAATGGGGACAGTTGACTCTGTGCGCAGTTAAAAAAAAAAATCTTTGAAAGCAAATAACTTGAAATTGACACTTTTTTTATTTATTTTTTTAAAATTTTTTTTAAAGCAGTCAAATTCCCTTTCGCAATAATTTACGAAACAACCTGTTATATGTTACCGGCGTTATTAACCCCTTCGCTGCCAGTGATCACGGATTTCGCGTCAGAAACCACTTGCGCACTGACCGACATTCGCCGTAAAGAGGACACAATATAACTGGGACCAGAAATAGGCATACAGAACAAATGGAACCAACAAGAGACATGAATCCTCATGAGCCCCCGCGACTGCGGGGGCTCATGAGGATTTATGTCTCTTGCAGCTGGGTTAGCGTTCGCCTCATGTCCCGGCAATCCATAAGGGGTTAACGCTTTCCGTCCTTTCGTATTAACAAACAAGTTTATGCTGCATTCGACTGCCAGCCAGTTCAGATCAGAGGAAGACTGTTTACCTGACCATGACAGTTCACGGATTGTGGTCGACTCATTTAGTTGAACACTGCAGGCTGTTTTTGAAGGGTGTATAGAGCTGAATTAACTTGAAAGCCGTGCGTTGGTCAGTGATTTTGGACTTACGGCTGTAAGGTTCAAAATCACAGACCAGCACACAGTCAAGTCTCTTAGACGAAATTTGTTTCCAAGTTATGCGTCCAGTAATTAGCGAAGGTCCGTTGCTCACCTCTGTGTACATTACCTGCGCTTTTATTTATTTATTATTTTATTTATTTATTTATTTATTTATTTTTTTTTTTTTGGGGGGGGGGGGGGGGGGGGGCTTTCCAACACGATTTTCCAGCTTGTCTGACTTCAAATACTAGCGAGCTGTTAGACCGTGCGCGAGATCACAGATAAAGCTTGTCAGGAAAAAAAACCGCCCCACAAAAAACAAAAACCCCAACAACCGTAGCGCAAGATGCAGAGGCTGTGATTTGGCACATGGTAATGGTCCCTCATATATAGATCTCAAACCATCTGCAGGAGGTAAGAGTCTCATGAGCCCCTGCGTCCGCAGGGGCTCATGAGAATCTGCACCTCTTGCCACTGAGTCAGACGCCAGCGCCGCCATTTGCATCTTCATATTGAAGGTAGTGATGGTGGGTTGAAAGTCCGCAAAAGCGCGTATAATGCCCGACCGAGCCTGCCATTATCTGGTTCTGCGGTAATTAGGTTTGTTTCAAAGAGCACGGAGAAAGTCTTCAACACGGATCTCTCTTTCGCGTCCAACGCCAAGTGCCGCAAGAGACAGATCGACCTCGACAACCCGTAGTGCATGGTGATGTGTTACTAGTCGGCATGCCGCGCCGCCCTCCATGCGTCATGATCGAGTCTTCCGTTCCCCGCAACGGGAACCGACTCACAGGCCGGCGATTCGAAATGTGAGGATCTCAGTTGGACAGTGGACATGCAAAGAGTAGAACTGAGATTGTTGGCAGGTTAATCAGTCCCTCATTAAGCGCCTATAGTCATCACGCGACACAGATTTACATAGGTCCCTGCAGCCGCAGGGGCTCATGAGAATCTACGTGGCTCTGGGGTAGTTTGTTTGAGGAGGGCGAACGTAATTGCGCCGCGCCGGACGTGTCATGTCAAATCTGCACTTAAGATCTGTCTTTACAGAGCCCCCACAGCGTCAGAAAGTAGAATCCGACATTTTTTTAAACATAGCTGTGGCCTTGCGGCTGTGTAAATGATACCAGAGAAATTTAATGTAATACAAAAGTAATATAACCTACAGACAGAGAACGTCAATTTTCTCTTCAAGAGTTTCTTTAATTCTGCAGATTTTTTTCCTCCGCTCTTACCAAATTGCATGTTCTGCCAAAACGATCTAACAGAAAAGACTTGCAGCTGCATTAGCTTGCTGATAATGATATCAACACCAAAGAAAAACGAGATTCAAATGTTGCATACATTCACATTTTGAATTTCAAAACCCCTCCCCTACCACTTGTACGTATAATTTTGTTTCTGAAATCTTTCTTCATTCAACGAACCAAAACCAAAACCGTCCAAAAACCATGGGCACACATTGGTTTCAGCAAGAGACATAGATCCTCATGAGCCCCCGCATTCGCGGGGGCTGATGAGGATCTATGTCTCTTGCAGTCGGATCGTGTTCATTTTTTTTCTCGGCAGTGTTATTTCTGTAATTATGTGAAAACGTGAATAGAGATGTTCCTACTGTGTTCAGGTTCTGCGGAGGTGCTACATTTTGCATTTGTTGACGCGTTTGTTGGCATGTAGCAGGTTAACCCTTGTCATTCGGAATACACAAGTGCGTGAAATAAGTTTGACTAAAATAGTTAAAGGGTAGTGCCAGAATAGCTTGGCGCCTCTAGGCGCCAAGCTATTCTGGCACCACCCTTGAACTAAAGCCATTGGTCTATATCCGTATCTGTAAGTACTATAACGTAGCTTGCATATGGCAGTGTACAGATTTGAAGCTTTTAGAATCAGTATGATATGGGTTGAACTAAAGCCATTGGTCTATATAGCCTTATCTGTAAGTACTATAATGCAGCTTGCATATGGCAGTGTACAGATATGAAGCTTTTAGAATCAGTATGATATGAGTTATGTGTACCACTACTGCCAAAGGAAGACAAAAGTCAGCAAGTCCATGTATGAATAAAGTGGGATTTTCATTGTAATACGTGGAAAACGGCCCCATGGACTTATCCAGTGCTGTGGGTGATTGTACAACAGCAAAATCAGCAACAGCAGCATCATCTGCAGAACATGAACGATGCGGCAAACTTGAAGTAATACTTCACATAGTAAAGTCAAATACAGGAAGACTTTGATAAATAGTTCTGGTGCCATTAGTTTTCTTCTTCTTTTCATCGTCGTCATCATCGTCATCAACAATAATGAGGATAATGATGACGACGATGATATTATTATTATTATTATTGTGTGTGTGTGTGTGTGTGTGTGTGTGTGTGGGGGGGGGGGGCCGAGAGGGGGAGGGGTGGGGGTCGGGTGTGTGGTGATGGGGGTGGGATTATGATGATGACGATGACGACGATGATGATAATGATGATGATGATGTTGATAATAATAATAATAATATATTATTATTGTGTGTGTGTGTGTGTGTGGGGGGGGGGGGGGCAGGGGGGCGGATAGGGGGAAGGAGGGGGCGGGTGTGTGAGGGTGGGGGTAGGGGTGGGGGTGGTGTCGCATGGCGTTTGGGGGAAGGTAGGCAGGATTGGGTGGAGGACTGAGAGGCGAGTGAGTACACTTTATACTTTCTAAGCGAGTAATGCGGATTGTATTTTGAAAACATTGCTTCGGCGATAGGTGTAAACGCGACACAGATTACCATAAACACGCGCTGAGAGAGGCGGTCCCGGTACAGAGAGAGGCGGTCCCGGTACAGAGAGAGGCAGTTTCGGTACAGAGAGAGGCAGTCCCGGTACAGAGAGAGAGAGAGGCAGTCCCGGTACAGAGAGAGGCGGTCCCGGTACAGAGAGAGGCAGTCCCGGTACAGAGAGAGAGAGAGAGAGAGAGAGAGAGAGAGAGAGAGAGAGAGAGAGAGAGAGAGAGAGAGAGAGAGAGAGAGAGAGAGAGAGAGAGAGAGAGAGAGAGAGAGAGAGAGAGAGGCAGTCCCGGTACAGAGAGAGGCAGTCCCGGTACAGAGACAGTCCCAGTACAGAGAGAGGCGGTCCCGGTACAGAGAGAGGCGGTCCCGGTTCAGAGAGAGGCAGTCCCAGTACAGAGAGAGGCAGTCCCGGTACAGAGAGAGGCGGTCCCAGTACAGAGAGAGGCGGTCCCAGTACAGAGAGAGGCAGTCCGGGTACAGAGAGAGGCAGTCCGGGTACAGAGAGAGGCAGTCCCGGTACAGAGAGAGGCAGTCCCGGTACAGAGAGAGGCGGTCCAGGTACAGAGAGAGGCAGTCCCGGTACAGAGAGAGGCGGTCCCGGTACAGAGAGAGGCGGTCCCGGTACAGAGAGAGGCAGTCCCGGTACAGAGAGAGGCGGTCCCGGTACAGAGAGAGGCAGTCCCGGTACAGAGAGAGGCGGTCCCGGTACAGAGACGACGATGATGATAATGATGATGATGATGATGATGTTGATATAATAATAATAATAATAATAATAATAATAATAATAATAATAATAATATATTATTGTGTGTGTGTGTGGGGGGGGGGGGCAGGGGGGCGGATAGGGGGAAGGAGGGGCGGGTGTGTGAGGTGGGGGTAGGGTGGGGGTGGTGTCGCATGGCGTTTGGGGGAAGGTGGGCAGGGTTGGGTGGAGGACTGAGAGGCGAGTGAGTACACTTTATACTTTCTAAGCGAGTAATGCGGACTGTATTTTGAAAACATTGCTTCGGCGATAGGTGTAAACGCGACACCGATTACCGTAAACACGCTCTGAGAGAGGCGGTCCCGGTACAGAGAGAGGCGGTCGTGGTACAGAGAGAGGCGGTCGGTACAGAGAGAGGCAGTCCCGGTACAGAGAGAGGCGGTCCCTTTACAGAGAGAGGCGGTCCCTGTACAGAGAGAGGCGGTCCCGGTACAGAGAGAGGCGGTCCCGGTACAGAGAGAGGCGGTCCCTATACAGAGAGAGGCGGTCCCTGTACAGAGAGAGGCGGTCCCGGTACAGAGAGAGGCGGTCCCGGTACAGAGAGAGGCAGTCCCGGTACAGTGAGAGGCAGTCCCGGTACAGAGAGAGGCGGTCCCGGTACAGAGAGAGGCAGTCCCAGTACAGAGAGAGGCGGTCCAGGTACAGAGAGAGGCGGTCCCGGTACAGAGAGAGGCGGTCCCGGTACAGAGAGAGGCGGTCCCGGTACAGAGAGAGGCGGTCCCGGTACAGAGAGAGGCAGTCCCGGTACAGAGAGAGGCGGTCCCGGTACTTCGGTGCGAACGTTTTCGGGCTCATTTTTTCACCATTTAGTCTGCACCACCTGTGATCGCCTTTGAACTTGGCCCGAAATACCTTGAAGTTTCTGTAACAGTGCTCTGTTCCAATCACCCTGACTGCGCCGTCAAAGCAGCCTCACGGCGGGGCTCAGCACCTGTTCTGCAACTTCCTCGATTCCCTTACCTTAACTAACCCCTCTACTACAAGAAAAATGCCAACACCACCCAACTGCAAGAGGCAAAGAACCTCATGAAGTTCTTTGCCTCTTGCTGACAATATCTACATCCACCAAGCTTGGATTGGTGGGATTATTTGGTGCAGAATTTGCACTGCTTTTCAACGACATAATTTTGCATCCGCTGGCATTGAAGGGGTTGACTTTCTTGTGCCTGCAGCCACAGACTCTGTTTACAGCATCGGTGGCTGATTGCACAAGGGGGTTAAACCACCCCTGTACGCCCACAAGTACACAGGCACACACTGACACACACACACACACACACACACACACACACACACACACACACACACACAAACACACACACACGCACACACACACAAATGCAGACACACACATACACACACGCATTCACTATGTCACTCTCTCACTCACTCACACACGCACACTCACACACACACACACACACACACACACACACACACACACACACACACACACACACACACTCAGATACACACACACACACACACACACAGATGCAGTCACACACATACCCACACTCACTCACTCGCTAAGTAGTAACACACACAAACACACACACACATTGAACCCCTGGTGACCCCTTCCACATGAGGATGCGAATACGAGTGACACAGACATGCAAGAGGCACAGATTCTCATGAGCCCCCGCTCGTGACAATCTATGCCTCTTGCAGATGGTTGGTGTTCGCTGCAAAGTTTCAACAACCATTTACCTGAAATTGCATTACCCTCCAAACCTAGACTGCTCTTGCTGGATGGACAAATCGGCAAACTGCTGCCTTCTCAAACATCTCTTTTCTCTCTCCGGCATAACTGCACCATCACCTAGCAAAAAATCTTCCTGTCTGCTGGAAACATAGACTCCCACTAACCCTTTTCAGGCTGTAGTCTTTTGATAGATCAGTCTTTTGTACATCTGCTTTCCTCAAAATAAAAATCTGCTTCAGTTTCAGCATACCATTGGCACATCGGAGCTCCAAAACTCTTACGCAAGTCCTTGAGCCAAGCCAGCATGGGGTACGCAAGAGGCAAAGATTCCCACGAGCCCCTGCGGCCGCAGGGGCTCATGAGAATCTTTGCCTCTTGCAGACGCGATTTTGACTTCAGTTTTATTCTCTGACGAAGGAGGTCGCCCAGGGCTAGGTGTACGATTGCGGCAGAACACTTGTTCCCGATAAATACTTCACCAGACAGGAGTGAGCCCTTTGAAATCCCCTGCAATTGACCCTTGGTGCTCAGTATTTTTTCTTCCGAATGGCGCGAGTCTGGAGTCTGGTCGTTTCTGTCTTCGACAGAATCTTTTCAACGTTTCTGACAACGACGCTGAACGAGTTTGGATCAGTGTTTCTCTATTGGACTCGTTGACGGCACAACTTTCGTCCATCTTGTTTGGTCTACACCCGGTAAGCGGCAAAGGTCTTCAGTCGGGTCGACTGACGACGGTCGCAGTGGGCCCGAAATACGTTTTGCTACTGAGGTAAATGACAGTGTCTCAAAAGATAATGTTGTCGTCAGTTATAAACGGTGTATTTAAACCATTTTCTGAATTACTAGTAATAAACAAACTAGCATTTAAGAAACAATCCAATCGACAAACAAACCAGTTTCGAACGAACGAACGCCGACTGAACCAGACGAACCAACAAACGAACCAACTCAGTTGAGCACTGAGCTAGACAACCAACCAACCAGAAAAGGACACTGACCGACCAAACGAATCAACGAGCGCACCACAAAACCAAGCAATGAAGCAAGCAAGCAACCAAGCAAGCAACAAGCCAACAACAAGTGCGTTTACGTGAAAGAGTGCAACATTCACGGTTCCACAACTTCCGGTCCGGCTGTCGCCGGTTTGCGGCACTTTTCCACGGTGGCGTCAGATGTTACTCTGAGCACGTTCTCTGTTTAGCTGCGCGAGCCGCCTGTGGTGAAGGCCATGCTACAAAAGTCTCGTCTCGATTAACGGGATTGTGCGATATCTGTCACCAGCATTCTCTTCAACAGTTTACGCGTGTCGGCAGCAAGCTTAAATCCGCCTTGATATCTTCAGGCTTTTCTGAGGCCAGATAAAAAAAAAAAGGCATTCTCTTAATAACAAGATGCATAGATTCTCACGAGCCGGCCCTGCGGCTGCAGGGGCTGATGAGAATCTATGCCTCTTGCACTTTGCAGATTAATAGAAAGATCACACTTTCACTGGGGCTTAATTGCAGCCAAGCAGCTTAAGCTTAATTGCAGCCAAGTTATGTTTAAAATGTGATCAGTTTCGCCTTACGACTGAGATGGCCGGAGTTCTGAATAACTGACTTGGTACAGAGTTCGATCCTTTACAGCAAGAGGTATAGGATTCTCAAGAGCCCCTGCAGCTGCAAGTTGCTCTTGTGTTGTCAGTGAGTCGGCTATGGCAGGCGCTTCCGTGCACTTGTATCTGCCGGGCTGAGAAAACCGCTTGGCATTTTTATGGTGCACGACCTGTGGTTGTGTGGAGAGAGCGGTTTGGCATGCTGGACAGGTTTCGCATTCTTTAGGAGTAATGGGCAAAAGATCGGGAATGCCACGTTAACTCTCACTTGTCTAGTCCCGATTGCGCCAGGCTATGTATGTCTAGTTTTCTCAAGGCCGTTTGCAAGAGGCATAGATTCTCATGAGCCCCTGCTGCCGCAGGGGCTCATGAGAATCCATGCCTCTTGCTGATCGATGTCTATGCTAACTGTTCCTCCGGACTCAGACTGGGGGTGTGTTTGGGACTTTGGTGCACGACTGCACACAAACACACGCACGCACGCACGCACAAACGCACGCACGCACGCACGCACATATAACACACGCCGCACACACACAAACACGCACGCACACACACCATCACACACACTTGATCATAATGTCACCATCTCTTTCTAAATTCAACACTGTTCATTCATTTTTTCCTCAGCACGAAACGATCCGTTCTCTTCCTCCACCTCGGACACACAGACGAGACCAACAAGCGGCATACATGATATGCATCCAAGTAAAGTCCCATCAGCCTTGTGAAGGCTCATTAGGATCAATGCCGCTTGGAGGGGAACTTAGTAAGCGAAATGCTTTCGGGCCCACATCGGCCAACGACAGGCCCCCTGATTATTTTTTGGTTCCGCACTGAGCCGGAACCGCCTTTTCTGGTTGTGCAGTGTGAATGTAGCATACGAAGTAAATGGATGCTACCCGATTCCCCGGGCGGATATTCAAACTGGACCGTGCATACATGCGACGCAGCACATGCAATTGGCGTGAGTGCATTTTCATTTAGTCAGTTTAGCGACGGCAGGGACCATACCGGCACAACGTTGGCATGCAAAGTGTTTCAGCATATGAACATTCATTGTCGCAGACTACATTTTCATGGCTTACATTTTCTCGGACTTCTGCAAAAGGCATAGATTCTCATGAGCCCGTGCGAAGCAGGGGCTCATGAGAATCTATTGCCTCTTGCTGAAATGGGCTTGTTCTACTTACGTACAGTCCCACTCCTCAGACGAAGACAGTTGCTGAGATTTAAGCCTTTTCATCCTATTGCTTAAAAAATATTTGACTATGATAGTTAAAGGGTGGTGCCATAACAGCTTTAACTAAAATGGTTGATCTATCTCCTGATTTGTAATGTAGACTTCACAGACAATAAGCAAATTAAAAAAAAAAAAATCAGCCCCATGATGTAATCGGTTAAAGCTGCCAGAACTTATTTTCTATCATTATTGCCGGTCGGTAAAAGGCATTCAACTGAAAGCTCCAGCAAGGATCTGTAAAATCCGAGCACGCCGGCGTCATTTTGTTCGGCACAATATAAATCCTTGAGACCTTTTCCGCCTAAGAATTAATATAACAATGTGTGTGGCACACTAAATGCAACTATCTATCTATCTATATCCCGTAGTCTTGCCGACCGTTGGGGCACCACTGATGACTTGGCAACCAGCTCCCTCCATTCCTCTCTGTTCTCTGCCATTCTTAGCGTATCGCCCAGCTTCAGTCCTGTCCACTGAGATATTGTCCTCCCATCTTTTCCTCTGTCTTCCTCTCCTTCGTCCTTCTTGCACAGTGCCTTGCAGGATTGTTTTGGCAAGCCCTGCTGAACGCGTGACATGCCCATACCACCCATAAATGCAACCACACCTTCTTAATTAATACAGTAACAATGTGCCTACTATTTAGCTATCATTGCATGTCTTTGTGCTCTGTTTGTCTATAAGATGATACATGTAAATGAAAATGACCCCCCCCCCCCCCCCCTTTCGCCGAAAAAAAGCAAGAACAAAAAAATAAATAATAAATAAATAAATAAATAAATAAATAAATAATAAATAAATAAATAAATAAATAAAAGACTTGTTCCCTCTAATGCAAGCTGACGTCCTTGCATGACAGACCAAGCGTGTCCTTTCAAAATAATGTGCAATGGTTTACGATGGAATATCTGCAAAAGTGAACACGAGTTAGTCAGTTTGTAGACTGATGAGCTTTTCTGCTTTAGCCTGTTGAAGAAGACCGGTGATCATCAAAATCATTTTAACACAAAAAGCTGACTCGTCATAGGCTAAGGTGGCTCACGAGAATCTACATCTTTTAGTGGAACGTCAGTCGCTAACCAGCACTCAAAACGGCAGGACAGCTCAAGTCCATGGAGGTTTGGCGCTGAAGTCCACTTTCGGTAGAGGACACTGCCCAAGGGACGTCACTTTCCGCCTAAGGGAGATCACAATCGTAGAGCCGGTCGTTGTTAGGACCTTCAGCTCGAGTTGATCAAATCTTGCTTTACGTCTGCAAGAGGCATAGATTCTCATGTGCCCCTGCAGCCGCAGGGACTCATGAGAATTTTACTACCACTGAATTATCATCACCATGACAACAGATTCTTACTCAGTCAGAAGAACTTAGCCTGGTGTGGGTTTAGGTGGACGACTGTTTCCTGCAAACGAATTCCGGTCGGTTTTCCCTCTGGTGGGCTCAGGTTGACTGCGCAGTAGTGAGCAAAACTGTTTCGGGCCGACGTTGGCCGCCGCTGGCCCGCGACCAACGTCGGCTCGATAAAGTTTTGCGTACGGAGGACATTTCTCAGAAGGTAAAGAACACAAAAACTCCCCTCCCCTCCTGTGCCGGCAATAGAACAGCGGTCACAGTCCCTAGGAACTATGGGTGCAGTGATTGGTTTGACAAGATTCGCAAGCTGATTTGAGCAAGCTGATCTAATAATTGTGCATTGCATTGTTGAAACTTTATCTATTATTATCATATTTTTTTGCTGGTCAAAATCTGTGTTTCAGTTCTTCAGTGCAACTATGGATCATCTAACTTACGGTCCGTATCATTTAGTTTCTGTTTGTTATGAAATAGGCCCGCCTAATTCAGATAAGTGGGATTCAGTGTTCCGCGGGTGGGGACAACTCGACCCGCAAAATGAATCATCGTCAGCAGTTTTTTTTTGCCTGTTGTGTCGAAAGCCGGGTTACAGCGCTGGTTGACCGCCATTTGCTTTCAGTGAAAGCGTCAAGGGAAATAACGCAAATCGAGTTAATATCTGGTATTGTGAAATGCTCTTCTTTATTTCGATAGAAACGTCTCTCGATCATACCCTTCCATCTACAATAAGCATAATTATATTCTCATGAACTCCTGCAGCCCAAGGTTCCAGTCAGTAGTTACTAAGATGGAGGATGTAGCTGAAATTGGCCGCTGTAAGAGTCAGGGGTGGATGCCGGGTCAGATTTATCGCTGTAACTGTCTCATAACTTTAACCCCTTTACTGCACGCAAGAGAATGGATCCCCATGAGTCCCCGCAACTGCGGGGGCTCATGAGGATCTATGCCTCTTGCTGAGCTCACGGAGTTTGTGTCCATGTTCTTTGGACAGTTCAGTGTGGCTTTTGGTCGTTCAGTGAACGCAGATTTTAGAAACAACGTGTACGTCAGTTGGCAAGGAAGGGGTTACAGCAAACTGCTCCATGGCTGGCTTGGATTCAGTGTTAAAATTTGCCGATACAACGGGTTATCAATGCTGTCTTGCCTAATTGAAACTTATTTCTTCCCATTTTGTGCACAATCCGGGCCGAGAGAGCAGGTAGACGAAACAGAAATTTCCTGCCGCCCCTTGTGTCAGTATGGCGGAAGAGTTCTTCTATGTACAAAGGAAAAGAAGAACAGAAAAGTCTTTCATTGTTGACGACATTCAGACCTTATAAGTTACGTTAACCCTTCTGTCTAACACCGTCCGTTGTTAGGGACTTCAGGAGTACATACTATGAACAGTTAGTATCAAGAAGACATTACGCACTATTGTTAGGAACTTCAGGAGTACCAGTTAGTATCAAGAAGACATTACGCACTATTGTTAGGAACTTCAGGAGTACATACTATGAACAGTTAGTATCAAGAAGACATTACGCACTATTGTTAGGAACTTCAGGAGTACACACTAAGAACAGTAACTGTTAGTATCAAGAAGACATTACGCACTATTGACTTGTACTATTGCCTTTATGAAGCAGGTCCCTTTAACTTGAAGCCGGTCGGAATTCCAACATTTGTGAGTATTTCTCTGAAAGACTGCGCCGCGCCATTTCACGAGAAAGGTGATCGACCATGAAAGCCTGCGGTTCAAGGGTGGTGCACCACTCTTCAACTTTCATGGTCGATTCATAGCCTGTTGTATTACTGTGTTAGGCTTTGTCCATTCAAGCAGAGAGAAGAAGTTCACTGTAGTTCATGCCGCCTCGGTCAGTCCCCCACCTCATCAATCCTCAAAACCACCCCATCCCAACTTTGTCTTTTTCCACACCCACGCTTGAATTTTACAATCAATATCTCCGGGCCGGTTTGAGAGAACAAGACAGTCCTATTTCCTGTTAAAGGCAAAAGGTGTGTGTGGTGGGGGGGGGGGGGGAGGGAGGGGGGAGGGGGGAGGGGGGGGGGAGGAGTCTATTCCCCGCGGACTCGCCTTGTCCGAAAGCGGCATAGGTCCTCATGCCGTGTCCATGCCGCAAACTGCAAAGGCTAATAGGGGAATTTGTATATCTCTTTTTGGCAAAGATCTGTCGCTTGTGTTTGAACGACATAGAGTCTCATAAGCCGGGCCCACGCAGGGCTGCAATGGGAGCAGATCAGTTAGTTAGTTATTTGGGTTTAAACGCCGAGCAGGCAACTAAGGCCATCTCACGGCGGGAGCAGATCAGTTGCAAACATGGCATCAGTCGCACGTGACGTTGCAGTGGCTGTTGTCTAGGACACCGTCCTGCACAAACTCCTTCTGACTGCAAGTGGCATAGATCCTCATTAACTTTTTCAGCTTTCAGGGGCTCATGGTGCAACCCGCTCTTCACAGTCAATTGACGCAGATGATGTTTCTGCAGGTCTGCGTTATTTCAGCGCCAAAGAGTCCCAGTCCGTGTCCCAGAATTCAAAGAGACGTCAGGAAGAGGCGTAGGCACGAGGCATAGATCCTCATGAGCCCCCGCAACAGCGGGGGCTCATGAGAATCTATGTCTCGTGCAGTTGGATTGTATTCATGTTTTCTCGACAGTCAAGGGGTTAAGCTTCTCAGGTCTCACGTGCAAAGATCGATTTTAGCATAAAAAAGAAGACGATTAGCTGCTTCAAATACATCCGTACTCAAAAGACAGATGAGGCCAACGCTGTTTTCCAGACGTCTGGGGACTGTCATAGCTCTGTTACACATTCATCCCCATGTCGTCACACTCACACGCTTTTCACTCTAGTTACAGCTCCACAGTGGCAGACTACATCGGGCGTGATAATTCAAGGGTACTGCAAGATTAGCTTGGCACCTTCCCAGGCGCCAAGCTTATCCGGCACTGCCCTCGAATTATTACGAGCGATCCGTCATCTCCCACTGCTTGTCCTCATTCTCTGGAAACCTAGTATAGACTCCCTCGACAGTTGCGCACGTCGTTTAAATAAAAATAGGTCTTTAGCCCCTTTAACTGCCGCCGGGTTAGTTGCGCACGTCGTTTAAATAAAAATAGGTCTTTAGCCCCTTTAACTGCCGTCGGGTTGGCGCAGACTGTGTTTCTGAAATCGTTTATTAACTCGACGCGAGTTAACCCGGCCGTTCGAGGAACATAAAGTGGTGTCAGCAAAAGGCATAGATTATCATGTGTCCCCGCAACCGCGGGGACTCATGAGGATCTATGTCTCTTGCAGGTGAAGCGTGTTCTGGTGTTTTTTTCCTCGGCAGTTAAAGGGTTATGTCTATCTTTGTCCGATTATCTGTCCTTTGCCTTCTCACGTTCTATTGTGTCTTCGCTTGCTTCGTTCTGCAGGGTGATCGATCTGCGCTGGAGTTTGCGTCTCGCAAAAGTTTTAGACGGTTATTAACCCGTTCAGTGCCGAGAAACCTTGAACGCCACCTAAATGCAAGAGGTATAGATCATCATGAGCCCCCGCAGTTGCTGGGCTCATGAGGATCTATGCCTCTTGCCAGAAACCACTCTGAATCCATGCTCCTTGGACAGCTAGGGTTTGTGTGTGTGTGTGTGTGTGTGTGTGTGTGTGTGTGTGTGTGTGTGTGTGTGTGTGTGTGTGTGTGTGTGTTGAATTAACGAAGTTTGCGCAAACACATTTTCCGTCAACGAGCACTGAACGGGTTAAACTGAAGTCCATGCTTCGAAAACATAAACGTGAAGGGAAAATGTACGTTAAATCGCTCTGTCCATTTGTTAATTTTGTAAATTTTTTTTTATTTATTTATTTATTTTTTTTTTTTTGGGGGGGGGGGTTGGGGGTGGGGGGGTGGGTGGGTCTGGGGTGGAGGGTGGGGTTTGGGGGTGGTGCTGAGTTAACGAAGACTGCAATTACACAGTCGGCGTCAACTGGCACTGAAAGGGTTAAATTCGAGTTCGGGACAACAAAGTCAGTGGTATTTGTGACCTTGCGTGGACAAGAAAGAAAGTGCATAAAAGACCTCCCCCCCCTTCCCCCCCCCCCCACCCCCCCCCCCCCCCCCGTCGCCCCCTTCCTGAAATTGTTACTTCGTAAGAAATAAAGTAATGAATATAGAAAGAACGAAGCACGCTGGATTTTATTATTATTATTATTATTATTATTATTATTATTATTATTATTATTATTATTATTATTATTATATTTTGGGGGAGGGGGGAGGGGGAGGGGGGGGGGGCTGGGTGGGGGTGGGGGTACGTTCCTCGCGCTAATCAAAATTGCCATGATTTATTATACGCAGACTACCCACTTGCCGCACGTCAAATAGGCGGTTTCCAAAGCGCAAAGAAACATCGGACTGACGTCGGCCCGATGGCTTTTTGCTTATCGGATTTGTCCCGAGACGTATGCAGTGCGTGCACCTTATCTGGCCCAGACATCTGTATTTAAAGACGCAGCTTTGGGAATTGCAAACAAGAGAAAGCTTGTATCATAACGTGTGTGCTTTGCCTTTGTGCTTGTCTTCCCTGCTATATAGTAATTTTCTGCATGTAATTTGGGGCACATGAATTTTATTGTCCATGTCACGTAGCATATTTTGTCGTTGGTTGTCTTTAGAATGTGACACTGAGACATAAGGCAAATCTGGGTCCGTACTCCTTTTTTAGTTTTACAATTTTCAAACGTTTGGCTTAAGCAGTCTGCTTCTGGGCCGGTTTTAATTGCTAAAAATATGCCGACTATGACAACGTACAACAAACATGGCTTTTATACGCTCTGTGCCTCTAAAGGACAGAGCGTCCACCGCCCACGCAAGCGGGTCCGGAAAGGGAGAGACAACGGATTTTCAATGTTGCCTTGCCTCAACTCGACCCAAGTTTTTTCTACCCTTCTTTTTACAAATCCTTGTGAGTAGGCACACATAACAGAGTTTAAATTTAAAAAAAAAAAATTATTTATTTATTTTTTACTGCCCCTGTTGCGAACTCTCCTATGTACAAGGGGAATGAGGGTATAAAAGTCTTTCAGTTTACGCCAATCAAACGTCACAAGTTAATTCAGTCCCTGGGTGCAGTAATTTATTGTAAGGCTTTCCGCTTTAAACATTCAGAAAAGAGGAACTTTGACATATTTAATCCTTTATTGTCTGGGTCAGATCGTTGACTCGTTGACCCTGCGTAATCCGTAACCCCTTCTCTGCCGAGGAAACTGAACACATCAGTGCCGAGAAAATCTGAACACCACCCAACTGCAAGAGACATAAATCCTCACGAGCACCCGCCGTTGCGGGGGCTTATGAGGATCTATGCCTCTTGCTCAGTCACACTACTTTGTATCCATGTTCCTAGAACGGCTGGTGCATCTGTGGGGCCTCATGAGGTTCTTTGCCCTGTTGCAGTTGGGTGGTATTCGCATTTCTCCGACGGGCTCAACTGAACCGATCAAGGCCAGCTGACGCAGATTGTGTTTCTGCATTCTTCGTTTAACTCAACACCAAATTGTCCTAGCTTCCCCCGGGTCCTGAGCATGGATTCAAAATGGTGTCAGCAAGAGGCATAGATCCTCATGAGCCCCCCGCGACTGCGGGGGGCTCATGAGGATCTATGCCTCTTGCAGTTGAGCGGTGCTCAGATTTTGAACGGCATATTGTATGTCACACAGTCCTCCTCTCGTTTGTGACAGCCGCGCACACCCACACTCCCGACTGACCGTGGCTGGGCGTTGCTTGTTATTTTAATGGACGGCTGTTGCTGGCAACAGTTGCTGGTGAACAACGCATCACACTCGTAATTTCTCTGCTGTCTGATCGTTGTTGGTGGCACTCAAGCATGACAGTCGATGTTGAGTGATTTTCCGCTGCGGAGAAAAAAGTTAAACACCCCACTACTGCAAAAGGCATAGATCCTCATGAGCCCCCGCAGTTGCGGGGGCTCACGAGGATCTATGCCTTTTGCTGACACTATTTGTATCCATTGTTCGTTGGACATTTTCGCGTTGAATCTGCACAGATTTCAGACGTACAGTGTATACTGACGAGCAAAAGAAATGCGACATTTTTTTAAAAAATCATCGGAAACATTACACGAACAAAAGAAATGCGATTCAAAAAATGTCGCATTTCTTTTGCTCGTCAGCATACGACCAATGGTAGTGAAGGGATAACCCCGGGATAATGCGACTGAACTCCGCCCAACTGCAAGATGTCCTACATAGATCTTCATAGCCTCAGCCGTCTCTTAGGCTTGTTAGCTTGTATGCAGCCTCGCTGGCGAAGTTCATACCCGTTCCTCAAGAGGTTGGGAGATTTCATATCTGGCCACTGGCAGTCAAAGAGTTAATAAATAAATAACAGTGTTCGCGCTAGGTGTCTCGACAACCGGTAATGTTGTGTCAGTAGCACCTGGCCACAACAGCGCCTGCCGTCAAATCAGTTCGTTGTAAATTCCGGTATTCTTCAGCAATGTTCGGTAGTCCTACCCCCGCAATTGCTATTTCTCTGTTCTAATCTGTACCGCTGCTATTTCCATTTCCGGTATTTGTCCTGAAAAACCGATAAAAACCGCCAGAATTACCGGTTGACGAGAACATTGGGCAAGTAAATAAATAAATTATTAAATAAATTAATAAATTAATAAAATTAATAAATTAAATTAATAAATTAAATTAATAATTTAAATTAATAAATTAAACTAATAATTTAAATTAATAAATTAAATTAATAATTTAAATTATAAATTAAATTAATAAATTAATAAAATAAATTAATAGAATGTCTTACAATATATCACATTGTATTGATCTTTGCAGTTAACCCATTTAACCCCACGGCCGCATTTCCCGATGTTTGGAGATGTTACCTCACGTCTGTGTACTAGCTGCAGGAGATGGATCGACCATGATCATTCAAGGGTAGTGCCAGATGAGCTTGGCGCCTTCAGGCGCCAAGCTCATCAGGCACTACCCTTGAATGATCACGGTCAATCCATCTCCTGCTGTAGGGCGTCAGGCTAAATGAGTTAAAGCACACCCAACGTCTCTTGTAGCAGAACCCTCATTTGACAATACTTGTTTAACTCATTCAACCCCGTCGCACCACAGCAAGATATGACTCGACCATGATAGTTCAAGGGGCTGGTGCCAGACTAGCTTGGCGCCTATAGGCGCCAAGCTGTTCTGGCCGAACACCCTTGAACTATCATGGTCGATCTGTCTCCTGAACTCCCGTAATGCAGTACTCAGAGGACAACTCCAAAATGTGAGTATTTCGTACCTGGGGCGCAGTGAGTTAAATTCTCGTTGCAATTGCACTGATCATTCATCACAGTTACACGAAACGGAATATCTCGAATATCTATCTGTGAAAATACTTGTTAAAAGGGATTAAAAAAAAAAATGAACCGGTCTCGCTCTCCGTGACTCTCTACAGCAGACAGCATGATACGAGGGATGACGAGGATATAGGTATGCACCTCTCGCTCATGGAAAGGGTTCGCTTCGTGTGATTTGATGCGAGATGGACAATCTATAGCAATTTTCTGAAACCGGCCATACCGACGCCACGCACCAATAACAACACACGCCTGCCATCTCCTAAACAGCCATAGTCTGCACTGCGGAACCCCCACGACTTCCACCGTGTGAGGATTACCTGAGAAAACAAGTCCAGCAAGAGGCACAGATTCTCCTGAGTCCCTGCGACAGCAGGGGCCCATGAGAATCTGTGCCTCTTGCAGACGGATGCGGAGACCGACTGGAAAATAGCCGCCTTTTCTGTAAGAGGATCAGATTATGATAATACACATGATCCTGATCTGTTGGGCAACAGATGGAAGGTCTGGATGAATATAAACTCTGGGCCCGTGGTTCGTTCAGTGCAGGCTAAATGCCAGTATTTACCCGGCCTTCACTGCCGAGAAAAAAAGTGATCCAACTGCAAGACTCGGATCTATGCCTCTTGCAGGGACCAATTCGTATCCATGTTTCTTGGGCGGTGTTATTTGGCTTTTGGTCGTTGAATGCACCAAGATTTCATAAACAAACATGTAAGTACAGTGTTCGTATAGTGGCAGAGAAAGGGTTAAGGAGTCTAGTGTTTAAAATAATGTTTTCTAATTTTGGTGTGTGGTTAAACAGACTTTGTGTAGACCCTTTGACTAGTGTCGGTAGGAATCGCCTCGACAAAAAGCGATACCGACAGCCAGTAGGTCAATAGGTTAATTCATCATACTGCAATAAGATACGATCGACCTGTTTTTTGATAGTGTAAGGGTAGTGCCATAATTAGCTCGGTGCCCCTTGAATTTGGTCGATCTCAGTGTCCTCTGAACTGTCACGGCATACGGTCTCAATGGTGCATAAGGCGCCAAGCTATTCTGGCACCACCCTTGAACTATCATAGTCAATTGTATTTCAAGTAATAGGTGTATCAGGTTGAAAAGGGTTACTAGAGATCATTTGGCGTCAATTGTGTTCATTCCGGTTCATCTCTGATCAGTCACTATAATGACGCTTAGTCAGGATAGGGTTTGGCGTCCATAACTATGATAAAGTGGTCGCTTAGACAAGCGGTGGCCATACACAGGATCATCAGGGTAACAGAAAGAAGACCGTGGGACAAAAATGGATGACCTGCTTAGACAGATGGTCGCTTAATACAGGTGGTCGTCTTGACAAGTTTGACTACATATTTTTGTTTGCACACGAATTTTCACTCCAATTTATCCTTTTCTTGTAAACCGCCACAAGTTCTTTGTCTAGACCCAGGCAGATATGACAGTCAAAGCTAAAGAATGCCAAAAGACGTTGACTGCAGATATTTCTCGAGTGTTGGATCCAGCTGTCAGCCTTAGTCGACATGAAAGACCCAGTCAGCACTGAAATGTCCTCGGGTCCGCGACGGCCGCAGTGGGCCCGCTGTACGCGGGCCCACTGCTGCCGTCGTGGGCCCGAGGACCGTTGCTTACTGGGGGAGATGTCCAGACAGAAAGAGTCAGAGGCAGACGCAAACATCTGTCGACAGTTGGAAACGAGATGCTGGATTGTTCCAATTTTACGACGCCGTTTCAAGGGATAAAAAAGACGAGGAGCAGGAAACGGAGAAGCCATTTGTATCAGGAATGCAATTTGCACGACGTGGAGAAGGAAACAGCTTCCCAGTAATACTGATGGAGTGTACACTCAAAGAATTGTGTTTTGCGACACGAGAGAGAAAACAGAAGGGAAATTACGCGCGCGGTTTGCATCAGAAAGGCCGGTGGCAGCAGCAGGTGCAATATTCGGCTATGACCTCCGTGAATTGTGCACCTGATGGCCTCATCGATCAGAAACGGAAATTAATGCCAAATAGAGACATCGATCATAGTATACATCCCTGCTGTCTGCTGGTGTTGATGAAAATCTGTGCCTCTTGCAGACGGAATTGTTGACCTTATCGATCTGAGGAACACAAATGACAAGTTAGGCCAGCAGGACGTATAGATCCTCATCAACACCTGCAGCCTGCGGGTCTTGATGAGAATCTATGCCTCTTTCAGATGAAAGTAGTTTTCTGTAGGATTTTGATGACACAAATGACAAGTAAGGCCAGCAGGAGGTATAGATCCGCATCAGCACCTGAATCCTGCGGGGGTTGATGAGGATCTATGCCTCTTGCAGATGAAACTAGTTTGCCGTAGGATTTAGATGCAAAGTTAATTTTCGTGCCAAGTCTAGTGTTAATTGTCATTTCGCTAATGAAACCAATCTGTAGTTTGGCGCATCCGAAGAAGTAATCAAACATTAAAGACACATGTTTCTTGTAAGGAAGATGGCAGTTTTAGAGCATTGTTTGACAGTCTGACACTGACAGTTCGACAAACTGGTTTAGCGTAAATTTTCCCTTCAGGTTTATGTTTTCGAAATATGCCGACTTCAGTTTAACCTGTTCAGTGCCCTTTGACGGAAACTGTGCTTTTGCAGTCTTTCTCAAGTTAACATCAAAAGCTCTAGCTGTCCTAGGCACATGGATTCAAAGTGGTGTCAGCAAGAGGTATAGATCCTCATGAGCCCCCGCAACTGCGGGGGCTCATGAGGATCTATACCTCGTGCAGTTGGGTGTGTTCAAATTATCTCGGCACTGAACGGGTTAATGAGTTAAACGAAAACACATCTTACTGGTTTCCTGGGTCTGAATGGCGATACCTTCAATTTTGTTTCTTTTTTTAGAACCAGTTTGTGAAGACATTAACTTCTTTTTTTTTTTTCTTTCTTTTTTTTTTTGTTTTGGGGAGGGGTGGGGGGGTGTGGGGCTGGGGGTGGGGGTGGGGGGTGGGGGTGGGGGTGGGGGGGGGGGAGAGAGGAAGGGGAGTGTGGGGTGTGGGGGTTGGGGCGGGGGTGGGGGGTTTGTTTGTATATGCAGGCTTTCTTATTCCTGATCTTAAAGGTTCGTAAGAAATCTTTTTATCTCGGAAAGGTATTTTTTTATATTACGTCGGAACTTTATGCTATTCTCATGGCTTTATATTTACATTTACACATATTAAATATTTTGATTTGTGTCGATTCCAAATATGTACTATACAGTTTGAAAAGGTGGGATTGTAAAACTATAAAAGATCTACTGTTTGAAATAAAATATATTATAAACTGTATTATTTTTAGAGGTATAGGGGTAGATTTTCTATGGGTTCTTTCAAACTGTGAAATATTTTGGAATGAATTCTGTGATAGGCTAGGAAAACACGGAGTTAAAAATGAACAAACTCAGTAGTATGCAATAATATGAAATTATATATGCAAATCTCCACTGTGCTCACATTTTTTTCTCACAAACATAAATTGATATATTTCTCAAATGCCCCCCCCCCCTCCCCCCACCCCCACCCCCTCCCCTGTTCACGAAAAACGGCATCTTCAGTATAGAAGTTACAATTATATTCCGGCTTGGAAAACGAAATTTTCGAAAGAAGTCATATGCGAGTGTTTTAAATCTATTTCTGTTCAACATATAATATTTGAATGTCCTATTACGCAAACTTTGTTGAGACAAAATTTAATAATATAAAGGTCGAAATTTTAACAGAAAATATAAATGATGTTTTACATCACAACATCACAGTTTCAAAGTAGTTAATGTAATAAATGTCATTGCCTTGGTAGACCATCTGTTATAATATTTACGTAGTTGTTAATTATTGCTTTTCTTGATTATAGTGCATGTATTATTGAAATCTCTTGTTTTGGTTGTTGTATAATATCACCAGTCAGCGAAGAGACGATAAATACAATTCTGATTCTAATTCTTTTAATTTGTTGTCGAAGGTTAACTCATTCGAGACGTGCCGTCTCGAATGAGTTAACTCTTCCCTGCCGAGCCAACAGAATGGTTGGTTGGTTAGTTCGGGTTTAACGTCCACAGCACCGAGGTGATCATGGACGGCCCTGACGGGCGGGTTATGGGGGACAGGGAAATCTATTTCCTATGGAGTACGACCTGAACACTGATCAACTCAGGCGCATTCCAACTGTGCCACTTTGATTTACCATGACCTTTCAACGGACATGCTATTGAACAAATCCGGTTTTTTTCCCCCTGGATTGTGAGTCCAGCTACCGGGGCCGGGACGGGATTCGAACCCACGACCCGGCGATTCCCTTCGCTCTCCTGCTCCGACGTTTAACCGCCTGAGCTATTTCGGACTCTACAAATGCAACAGAATCTAAATGCAAGAAAATTATGTATCCTCAGTTGTGGAGGCTGGCTCGTGAGGGTCTATTCCTGAGTCATGCGGGTGCTACATTGGACGCATGTTCCTTGGACGCATGTTGTTCCTTGGACGCATGTTCCTTGGCGTATTTCAGTTCAGAAACACAATATGCGTCTAGTGGCAGTGCACGGTTTAACCCCTTACCCGCCAACGGACGCCGGTACGGCATTTTGCAATCTGTGTTCACACGGCCCACAGCTGTCCAAAGAACAGGGACGCAAAGTGGTCTCAGCAAGAGGCATAGATCCTCATGAGCCCCCGCGGTCGCGGGGGCTCATGAGGATCTATGCCTCTTGCAGTTGGACCGCGTAAGTGCACTTGTTCTCGGCAGCGAAGGGGTTAAAAGATGTGGAAGAGCGGCTTCAGGACGTTAGGCTGCACCTTGGGGACAAAGCCCAGAGATTGTCCTTTTGCAATTTCATGACTGAATGTAAAAGAGGCGACAGGTTGCCGTATGTGTGTCGCGGAACTGGGGTTTTACTTTGCACATAGCACGTCCCATGCTGAGGTTTTATTCAGCTCCCTACAAATACAAGGAAACTCCTGGGAAAATGCAGGTTTCAAGTGACCTGACTTCCTCGATGTGAGGGACTAAGATCTGTATCAGTTTGCCATTAGCCGAATTTTGAAGTGCTGCTGCCGCCGATGAGATCACGAGGATCGTTATAATGAAAGTTGGCTGTTTGTTGCTGCAAACTGCTAGAGCTGTTGAGGATCTCTTCCGCCACAGGTTCTCTGGTAGCGGATTGGTTGAGACGAGAGGCCGGAATCTGTATTAGCCAGACTGGTTATTGGATGAGACAAGCGGCAGTGACCTTTGACCCAGTACTAATTTTAGTGAGCAGCACGTGCTGCCTGTCTGGGACCATTGATGCTGACAGGAACATGCGCCTCCCGCTGGCACCAAAGCGCCAGAAATGAATGAAAATTCAGGGAAAAATTCGCCCATGGCTGTAAATTTGTTTCACGTCTCGCTGGATACCGCTGATGGTAAATCAGAAGTGCGTTTTAATCTCGGCATGGCGTTTTGCAGGGTCGCCGTGCCAAAATCGAGTTAACCCTTTGGCTGTCGGTAGCGGCTTTTGTCGCGATGATTCCTGCAGGAATCATCGCGACAAAAACCTCTACCGACAGCCAGAAGTGTTAAAATGTTATGCAAAATACCACGTAATGTTTCAACAGTGTGCCAGCCGGGCGGCAAGGTCCTCGTTGCATATTTTTTCTTAAGAAGCCGTTGTGCTGGCAGCTGAAACAATGTCTGTTTGACATTCCTCCGGTGGCGTTGCTTGCCAAGGAATATACAAACCTGCTTGTTTATTCGCGGTTCCCAGACTCGCGCTGAGCCCATTTTCTTTTGTTTTGAAAACCTATAGCCTGTTGAACTACACATTCTTTACTAAGTACGGAGCCAGACTCTTTATGATTGCTGATACATCTTGCAGGCCCCTCAGCTTGGCTTTGCTTTTAAAAAGACACCGTTGACCTCCATATTGCGCAAAAGGCCATCGGGCCGAGGTCGGCCACAGTGGGCCCGTCCGCTTCGGCCCGATAGCCTTTTTACGTACTGGGTCGACTGTGCCAGTAAGCAAAATTCCTCTCGGGCCGGAGTTTCCGGTTTACCATGCAGCGATGCAGCTCACTGCAGCCAATTGAGGCCTATTTCGGCCCGATCGCCTTTTGCGTGCTGGGTCGGTTGTCCGCCCAGTGAGCAAAATTCTTCTGGTCGACCTTGGCCGCTTCTAGTTTGCCGCGCACGATTCCAGCAAGCGGGCTGACCTCGGCCTGAGCCTTTTGCTTATTCAGTGTGATAATATATACTGGACTGAACTCAGTGCTGAATGGATCCGGCATACATAACCCGGCTTTGTCGATGTCTAAGTTCCGGCGCCGAAACCTTTTTGCCTAGAGGTTGTGGTGTCAGTCAGTTGGCCTAAATGCATCGGACAGCCAAATGATAGGCAAAGTGTGTGATCATGACGGAGTCACAAAATAGGACGCACTTGATCAGTATAATGTTATTCGTTTCGAACCGCAATACTGATTTGATTCACTGCGTAAACTGAAACACTGGCGCCGTCTGGCGCGGCCTGGACTGAACCCATCAAATCAGTTATAATTATGGATGCCCGGGCTATACATTTGTCTGCTTTCCTAACCCTTTTGCTGCCGAGAACAAACGAACAAGATATAACCGCAAGACTGCCTCAGATCGTAGTTAACCCCCCTTCACTGACCAACGGACGTGCGTTTTGTTTCTGAAATCTGTGTTCACTGAGCGACCCAAAGCCACGACTGTCCAAAGAACATGAACACAAAGTGGTCTCAGCAAGAGGCATAGATCCTCATGAGCCCCCGCAGTCGCGGGGGCTCATGAGGATCCATGCCTCTTGCAGTTAGATCGCGTTCACGTGTTCTCGGCAGTTAAATGGGTTAATAGCGGCGAAAACTCACGACGATCTAACACCTCTCGCTGACACCGCTCTGTTTTGCACGATCCTTTGATGACTGGGGCTATTTGGCGTCGAAGTAACTTAACAAAGATTTAAGGAACACAATCTGAGTCCATTGGCAATGAAGGGGCTAAGCTTACAACTTTATAACATGGCTGTGTGCCGACAGGGATTGCCGCTTGTCAGTGGAGTGTGCGTGGTATCGGCATTTCTGTATGAGAGCGAGGATTCTTGTTGGTGGTATACACTTTGCAAGCGAAGAAACATAAATCATAAAGGTGACAATGCTTTTACCACCTCCCTTATCCAAGCTTGTTGCTTGTCAGTATTTTTGCGTGTGGGATGATATTGACTGAGTCAGTCTCCGACGTACATCAGCGCCCGTAGTGAAGGCGGCAAACGACAGCAAGTCCATTTTTGTGAAAAACGAGATTTTCATTGTAATACAATGGAAATCTCGCTTTTCACAAAAATGGACTTATTGTCTTTTGTCTTCAAAGGGCAATACAGGCCAGACGTTGGTGTGCACTGATGCCATTACAACTCAACCACCCACTCTCTCCGCAATCGTAGACTGAACGTCCGTTGATCTTCTCCACATCAGAGACATAGACTGAACGTGCAGTGTGCGTCTAGCAGGAGGCATAGCTTGTCATGAGACCCCGTGTTCATGACGCTCTTTGTTTCTTTCAGAAGGATGGGTTATGTTGGCAGGAGTTACAAAGCGGTAGTGCAGAAACTAGTTGGCCTCAGTGTGTGCGATGTTGCTCAACCCACACCAGTGATTTGGTTACCGCGAAAACAGTTTTCACAGCTCATGTCGCTCTCTTCGCTCACGTCTAAATGCTGGACAAACAAGGTGGTTACATTTAACCCTTTCACGATCCATCCGCAAGAGACATAGCTCCTCATGAGCCCCCGCGACTGCGGGGGCTCATGAGGATCTATGTCTCTTGCTGAGACCAAGTATGATGTAGCCAGGTTTCCCGGACGGTTGCGGCTTCCGGTCGTTGAATGAACACGGATTTCAACAAACAAAAATGTACGTACTGTGCCGGGGAAGGGGTTAATGCCTAAAGCATACCGTTTTAATTTAACTCATTCTACCCCAAAACCGAAATCCCCCAATGTTGCCGTTGTCCTCAGAAGACTGCTTTGCAGTGCAGGACACAGATCGACCATGGTAGTTCAAGGGGGATGCCAGAATAGCTTGGCGCCCATAGGCGCCAAGCTATTCTGGCATCACCCTTGAACTATCATGGTCGATCCTTATCTTGCTGTGGTGCGTCTGGGGTAGAATGAGTTAAAAAAAAAATCATAGTCATTATTGCCACAAATTGCATGTGCCATAGTGATATACAAGTCGGATGTATTTTTCTTTTCAGTGAGTATTCTTCTAACGCTCCCTTCTCAGTTTTTCTTTTCAATAACAAAATTTAAAATACATTTTCTGTCACTTTATCTCCTACAACATATATGTTACTCAGATGAATTGACAGAAAATGCATTTTCAATTTTTCCCCTATATAAATATGCATTGTCTGTCACTTTTGTATTCATTTTCTTCTTTTTCTTTTTCCTTCAGTTCTAGAGGTCTGACAGTCTCCATGTCGGCATCTTGTTTGTACACTATTGCCTTGTCCATTGTTGGTTGTAGTAGTTGCCAATTGCTCAGCAAGTTAATTCACCGATCCACACAGACAAGGGCGTATACCTGAGTGGGGAACGTCCAAGGTGTAACCATACATAGCAGCCACTGACACAGATACGTGCCTACTAATGCGTAAAGCTCAGGGAGAAACCATGAATATACTGACGAGCAAAACAAATGCCACGTTTTTGGAGAAAAAAAATGTCACATTTCTTTTGCTTGTCAGTATAGGATCCACAAGGACGTATGTCGAGTCTGAGTGGAGAAAGTTCGGATTGTAACCAGTACAACAATGTTAAACGTTTAGCACTTAACGTGTTTTGTCCACCACGAAAGTGATTTCAAAGACGTGGCAAGGAAACAGGGTCTCACTAACAAATTTTGACCCAAGCTGGATTCGAACCCGGGACCTTTCGGTCGAGAGTCGAACGCTCTACCACCGAGCCACCCAGCTCCCCTGTATAACATTGTGCATCCCATCCAAATACACTCCTCACTGCTATCACGTAGCTAGCGGTACTATCATACAGTGATCGCTAAGTGAACATGGCGTCGCTATATATTGATGTCTGTCAGTTTTACAGGCACTTTAAACTGAGAGAGAGAGAGAGAGAGAGAGAGAGAGAGAGAGAGAGAGAGAGAGAGAGAGAGAGAGAGAGAGAGAGAGAGAGAGAGAGAGAGATAGATGATGATGATGATGATGATGATGATGACTCAGTCGTTATCCATTTATTCAGGATAAAGCTATTGGTCAACTCAATGCCTGTCTTACAAGCTGTCCTGTAAACAAACAACATAACAGGAAAATAAACTTAGCCAGCATGCAAATAATAACAATAATAATAAGAAGAAGAAGAAGAAAAAGAAGAGGAAGAAAAACTACGGAAAACAAACACAATAGGTGAATTTATGAAAGGAAAAAAAAAAATTGGTATTGGAGAATTAGTAACTGCCACCAACACAAAAAGCATAGAGAGAGAGAGAGAGAGAGAGAGAGAGAGAGAGAGAGAGAGAGAGAGAGAGAGAGAGAGAGAGAGAGAGAGAGAGAGAGAGAGAGAGAGAGAGAGAGAGAGTGTCAATGATTCTATGATTCAATGAAGCTTTATTTATCAAAGGTTGAGGCATTGACATCGTCATAGACATAGCCATTTTTCAAACCTGCCGTTGCTACAAACCTTGAGACAATATACAATATACACAACATCGATATAGTTACATGTAAGAGAGAGAGAGAGAGAGAGAGAGAGAGAGAGAGAGAGAGAGAGAGAGAGAGAGAGAGAGAGAGAGAGAGAGAGAGAGAGAGAGAGAGAGAGAGAGAGAGAGAGAGAGAGAGAAAGAGAGATGATGATGACTCGTTATTTATTCAGGATAAAGCTATTGGTCAACTAAATGCCTGTCTTACAAGCTGTCCTGTAAACAAACAACATAACAGAAAAATAAACATAACATGCAAATAATACAATAATAATAATAATAAGAAGAAGAAGAAGAAGAAGAAAAAGAAGAAAAAGAGGAAGAAAAAATACGGAAAAAACACAATAGGTGAATTTATGAAAGGAAAAAAATGGTATTGGAGAATTAGTAACTGCCACCAACACAAAAAGCATAGAAAGAGAGAGAGAGAGAGAGAGAGAGAGAGAGAGAGAGAGAGAGAGAGAGAGAGAGAGAGAGAGAGAGAGAGAGAGAGAGAGAGAGAGAGAGAGAGAGATCTCCTAATACAACATAAATAACCACCGTTTGTCTATTTTTGTGTTGCAGACACCAGCGCAGTCGGAACGCCAACAAATCGACCTGCTGCCTCATCTCGCTCATGACCACTACGTCACTTCCTGTCTCGGCCACCACCCTCATTGTCTCGGCGGCCGTCGTCTGTCTGTCTTTTGTCCACGAAATGGCAGCTACTTGAGACAACTTGGTTGCTGTGGAAACGAAGGCTACTGTGGACGGTGTGGCTTGTCGGTCACCAAGGAGCAGTCTGTGGAATGTCGGTGGAGGACGAACTTACAACATTTTCTTTTTTGTTCTGAGTTCCACCAAGAGTAAGATCACTGGTGATTTTCCTTGGTTCCACCGAAGCCCGGACTTGGATGTGAGGGACTTTCAAGTTGTGACATGACGATTTGATGGCTGTCTGCCAAAAGCAAATATCAGTGTACTCATCCGTTGGTGTACGCAGATACGTTTTTTTGCCTTACAGTCGTTGGGTTATTTTTCATGAGAATGATGTCTTGATTTTGCAAAGACAGTCAGTGTAAATGATGTCTGCGTCAGGATAACCGTTGCCCGACATTTTTTTGTTGTAATGCCGTGAAAGGCCTGGCCTCAGTTGTATCAGTGAGCTTAAATCCTGCGTAAACCAGTCCGCATGGTGCTCCGCTATGGAGGAGCACCTTGCAGACTGGTTTATGTAGGATTTAAGCTCACTCATGCAAGCGACACCAGGCTTCTAATGCCTAAAGCTGGACTGAAAACTACGGTTTGGTCTACGTAGCGAATTCTAGCATCGGTGCTGGAATCAGTAGGCTGGCAGAACAACCTACCGGACGGGGGTTTTCAGTCCACCTTCATTTGTTAGCCTGCTGAAACAGGTTTTTGTAAAATCTGCAGCTGATATCCGTGTCGTGTGTGCTGTTCTTTGATTCTGGACCGATCTAAGATCATTGGCCAGCACACATTTCTGTTTTCATTTGCCGTTGTATGTTGTTAAAACTGTGTAGAGAGCTGCTTTTTATGCACATACGGGTCTGTTAAAGCTTTCTGGAAGCTGGTGATTAACGTAGCACAACTCCCACCTCCCCACCTTCAAACCCTCGTCCCTACACCCCGTACCCGGCCGCCCTAATTTCCCGCAAACTCCCATTTCTCATAAACAAATAAAACACTTTTACCACGTTATTGTCATATTTCTCTCTTTTTCTTTGAATGTATTTCATACGATAATTGTTGATGCAAATACGAAACTGCCTCTTTGTATCGCATTTCTTGTATAGGGTTTTGTGCTTGTAGTCAGTTGTTGCCCCAAATGATAGAGGTCTAATTTGCTTACCATTTTTCTTTCATGTCGCAAGCTTGCATGATGAACGTTGTAGGGCCAGTGTATGGTGTACCAGAATTGTTTTTAAAGATATGTTTATTGGCCGTGTGCAAATAATTGCAAGGAGCATGCATGTTAAACCCTTTTCATCCTGGTACACCCACTGCTTGAAAAAAAAAATTGACTGATGGTTCAAGGGTGGTACCAGAATAGCTTGGCGCCTGAGGCGCCAAGCTATTCTGGCACCACCCTTGAACTAAAAAGTTGATCTTTCTCCTAATCTGTAATGTAGCCTTCATAGGACAGTAAGAAAATGTTACAAAATCAGCCTCAGGATGTATTGGGTTAGTATACACTACATAGATCTATTCTGATGTCCAAAACTTCTGCAAACTTCGGTAAATGTTTTCATCGGGCATAATTATTCTGTTCTGCGGGAAACGTAGGGACATGACATTGAGAAAGGTTATTGCCGGGATTTTTTGGTGGAAAAATATTAAAAAAAATTCATGATTCAGCAATTTTCCCATCTGTACTTTAACCATAAAGTTAACAACTTGGAAAATCTGAAATGCAAATGAGACAGCCATGTTGTAACCCATTAATATACATGTACATTCAAAAGATGAATTATGTGGGCTGGCCATGAGCTGTATCATGAAAAATGAAAACGGCCGCCTTCCCTGAAATCCGTTTACTGAGGTACAACATCTTTCATATACGATATGTTACCAGTTACGATGACATAGACAAGGCACAACATTGTGTAAATCCGACCTCGACGCTGTGAGACTTCTGGTTTAGTTGCTTTTTTTTGTACCCAAATCGTCACGCATTATTTCAGTGCACAGTATTGTTTGAATATAACATGAGAACCGCGTTATTAAGCAACGAGGGCCTCACCCGTTCAAACCAAAATCAAACTTTATTTCACAAATATGGAAACGCAAGAATAAAGTCAAAGCAGACTTTGTATTGGAATGCGGTTTCACATAACACACACGCCGTCTAAGTAGTCATAGTACATTACCTCCCCCCCCCCCTCCCCAAAGTATTCATTTGATATTATGTGCCACGTTTGCCGGAAAAAAAGTGAAAACAGACCTTTAAAACGCCAATGTCTCAGTAAGCAAAGGCCCTCGGGCTCACGACGGCCACAGTGGGCCCGCGCACGGCTGTGCGCGGGCCCACTGTGGCCGTCGTGAGCCCGAAGACATTTTGGTATGGGGGTAACTATATTTTATGACTGAAATGAACTATTTGATGCATCTCATGCCCAGCAGACTTCGGTATACCTGTAGGAAGGCAACAACAGGCCGTAATAACATGGCGATGTTTTCAGTTCCTATGGTGCACATGCAATGGGGTTGTTTGACGGTATAGTGTCTTTGCAACGCTCGTGAAACCACGTTTTTTTTCCCCCGGAAATAATTACCCTTGGGAAGAAAATAATGAAGAAAGCTTAAAATAAAAAAATCTTTTAACCCATTCAGCCCTGACGCACTACAGCAGGAGATGGGTCGACCATGATAATGCATGGGTAGTGCCAGATTAGCTTGGCGCCTGTTGACGCCAAGCTAATCTGGCACTACCCTTGAATTATACCGGTCGATCCATCTCCTGCAACAGGTGCATAGTCGTTAGATGCCTCCAAAATTTGGGGAAATACGTGCGTCGGGCTGAATGAGTAAAACTTTTTATGTTTTACAATTCTTCGAGAGAATGTTTTTTAATTATTTTATTTTTATTTATTTATTTATTTATTTATTTTTTACAGACACTTATACCCGACTAAATCTACAAGAATGTTGTTATTGTGCCTGGCTTTTGAAATAGGAGCAAAATCGGAGGATTTTGACAATTTTTGTAACCCGTTTAGCCTGTTCCCGAAGTGGGTCCCAGGGTCGGATCACTTACCTCGGGGGGGGGGGGGGGGGGGGGAAGGGGGAGGGGGGAAGTGGGGAGTGGGGGGTGGGGGGGGGGGCGGGGGTAAGTTTTTGTTTTGTAACTTCAACCTCACACAAAAGGTCTCCCCGCGCTAGACCTTCTTCCAATGGCCGAAAAATAAAACAACAGGGGAGGGAGGGGTGGGGTGGGTAAAGTAGAGGAAGAAGGGGTGTGTGTGTCAAGACTCTCACCACTCGCCAAAATATCAAACAAGGGTGGGGTGGGGTGGAGGATGAGGAGGTAGCAGTTGTGAAAACTCGCCCAAAAAAATCAAACAGGGAGGAGGAGGGGGGAGGGGGGTTCCAAGCACCACAAAAAGAGACCGCCTTTGTTATAGCATTTTAAAGAATTTGGAGTCGGGGTGGGTGGTGGGAGGGTGGTGGGTGGGTGGGCGGTGTCCGACACCCCTGGAACCCCCCACCTCCCCTCCCCTGGGCCGATGACAAAATAAGTTCAAGGGGTTTCCCTTGCTACGTGCGCCCTTTCGGTGTAAAGTCAAAGATCTACGTCATTTTTGTGAAGCAGACGTCATTCATCGTAGTACAATTTAAGATAATTATAAGAGGATCAAATTTGTTAATTGTTTAGCTGATTTCCATACATAAAACGTTTTAGCTCACAATTATAATTATATAAGTATACCCGACAGCCATGACGAGCAACAGACTTGCGTTATGAAAAGTCAGTCTCATGGTAATGAGAAGATTACCTTTTTTTTAAATAAAAAAATATCTGCCAGATATAATATTTCAATGTTTTAAAAATATTCTCAAAAAATGCTCTTTTTGCGCCACCTTGGATTGCCATGCCTGCAGATCTATGCTGACGAGCAAAAGAAATGCGACACTTTCGGAACCATCGGAAACACTTTAGTGTTTCCGATGGTTCCGAAAATGTCACATTTCTTTTGCTCGTCAGTACACATTTATAACTTGCATCGCATTTAAAAAACAAATGGTATAGGAAAAAAGTACACAAGTGAGCGGTTGATATTGCATGAATTTTTAGCTTAAAATTTGCAGAACTTTTGGACATCAGTATATCTTAACACCTTCTCTTCCACTGGACGCGTATTTCATTTCTGAAAAATCTTTGTTCATTCAACGACCAAAATTCACAACCGTTCAAGGAACATGAATACAAAAAAAAAGGTCTCAGCGAGAGACATAGATCCTCATGAGCCCCCGCAACTGCGGGGGCTCATGAGGATCTATGCCTCTATCATCAGATCATGATCATGATCATGAGGATCTATACCTCTTGGAATTGTGTGGTGTTCTGTTTTTCTCGGCGGTGAAGGGGTTAAAATCAGCGAAGATGCGTGATCGTTGAATTGTACAAGTCGATAATGTAAATTAATGAACATTGTGTTTGAACGCATTTTTCGCCCGCAGCCTTTGTATTGTGTATGCAGTCCTCTGCTGACGAGCGGGACAGCTCATGTGTTATGCCGGACGATTGCCCTGTAATGCTTGCCAGGGTGGATGTCTTTAAAGCGATCTTCTCCATGGCGGGCTTTGATGGCTGAAATTCGCCGATACAAAGGGTCATCAATGTTGTCTTGCTTTAATTCAGACGATTCTGCCCTTCTTTTCACAATCCATGTGAGTGGCCGCACGCAGCAGAGGTTGTCCACTGCCTTTTGAGCGCACCGGAAGGAACTCTCCTGTGTGCAAAGGATAAGAAGAGCACAAAAGTATTTCATTTTACCACCTTCAGATTTTATAACTTAACCCAATTAGCGCCATGGGCGCATTTCCCGAAGTGTGGAAGTGTTACCTAACGACTATGTACCACTTGCAGGAGGTGGATTTGACCATGATAATTCAAGGGTAGTGCCGGATTAGTTTGGCGCCTTCAGGCGCCAAGCTAATCTGGCACTACCCTTGAATAATCTTGGTCAATCAATCTCCTGCAGTAGGGTGTTGGCGCTGAAAGGGTTAAGTGAGCCCTTTTGTCCAGCGTTATTGTGAGACATACTAAAATTGTATCGCGGTACAAAGGATATACAGCAAACTTCGGGCATAACAAAAATCGCCCGAGGACCCAGTTTTTCTTGTTGTTATATTCGAAGTTTGTTATAAACAAAGTAACTTACATAGAAAGAGTTTTGTCAGGACCTCCGAAGAAGTGTTGTTATATACGACTTTTGCGATAAATGACCTACCCCCATACATTTCCTAATGTCGTGGACGAAGGCGTCATCTAATGACTATGCACCAGTTGCAGGAGATGGATTGATCGACCATGACCATTCAAGGGCAGTGCCAGATTAGATTGGCGCCGACAGGCGCCAAGCTCATCTGGCACTACCCTTGAATTATCACGGTCGACCCGTCTCCTGCTGTAGTGCGTCAGGGCTGAATGGCCGGTTAAACTGGAAGGACCATGTTGTAAGCGAAGTAGACTCCACTGCGAACTGTTACCCGTTTACGCCTGGATTAGGTCGCTTTAACTCATTCGAGACGTGCCGCCTCCGGATACGCGGCATAAGCCGCGAATCCGGAGGCGGCTTGTCTCGAATGAGTTAAAGCAGCGGTGTTTTGCAGACTTAAAAGCCAGTTTGAGAAAGATGTATGTCGCAACTTGTCTGTTTAATCTTTCGTCTTGCCTTTGCTTACCCAACAGTTCCCCCCCCCTCCCCCTCCCCTCCCCCCCCCCCCCCCGCTCCCTGTCACTGCTTCCAATGATTGTACGGACAGTCGGACCCTACCTTCATTAACCCCTTACCTGTCGGGGCAAGGCGAACGCTACCCATCTGCAAGAGACATAAACCCTCATAAGCCCCCGCAGTCGCGGGGGCTCATGAGAATTTATGCCTCTTGCGTGTATGTTCTCCATGCCTATTTTTGTCCCAGCTATATCGTGTGTACATGTTTTTCACGCCGCAAAAGTCGGTCAGTGTGCAGTCTTTTCAGACGAGAGAGTCGTGGCCGCTGGCAGCGAAGGGATTACACATCTGTTTATGACTCCGGTGTGGAACCCTTTTCCGGTTGCGCTAGATTTTTGTTTCTTCTGGTGCCACTGAGCTGTATTTCACCCGTACATAATCTATACATTGTATCAGCTGTTTCTTACTGTGTTAAAAAAAAAAAAATCGTCTGTGACTGAGCCTTTTAACTTTTTTCTCTAAGATTAATATTTTCACACGTCAACTTCTCCTTTCCCCCTACCTCCTCCCTTAAGACCAAATCTAACAACAACAACATCATCATCAACAGCAACGACAACAACAATGAAAATACCCCCCCCCCCCCCCCCCCCCGTCCCCCCAAAAAAAAAAAAAAAGAAAAGAAAAAAAAAAGGCAAATAAACGATAATGAAAAGAACATTAAAAAAAAAAAACCAAACACACACGTCACACACACACACACACACACACACACACACACACACACACACACACACACACACACACACACACACACACACACACACACACACACACAAACAACAACAACAACAACAACAACATCAACCGACAAGTGAAAATGAATAGTACAGTTATTGTATAACGTCACACTGCACTGGCAAAGCTTGCCAAAGCTTTTCATTGTGTTGTGTCTTCTGGTGTTCAACCCTTCGCGTGTGGGTAGCGTTTTTTGTCGCGATGATTCCTGCACGAATCATCGCGACAAAAACCGCTACCGACACGCAAAGGCTTCAGTGGCATGAGGCGAGTGGGCGTGGAAGGGGTTGTAGACTGAGTGATCATAGTGTGTCATTCGGACTAGTTTGGTTTAACCGCTTCAAAAGAGTGAACACGATCCACATAGATCATCAATGAGTCTCCGTTGCAGGGTCTTGTGACGATCTATGCATCTGAAATCATTCTGTATCGACGCTCCTTTGGCGGCTGCAGCTCTTCGGCGTTGAATTAACCCATTCAGCCCTGACGCACTACAGCAGGAGACGGACCGACCATGATAATTCAAGGGTAGTGCCAGATTAGCGTGGCCAAGCTAATCTGGCACTACCCTTGAATTATCATGGTCGATCCATCTCCTGCAACAGGTTCGGCATCCTGTCTCGGAAGACAATGGAGTATGCACTTGCTGGGTCAGTCACTGGAGTGACCTCTCCAGTGCGCAAGCCTGGGCGAAGTGTATGGAGATCCTGGGATGCCCAGTCGTCAAGATCCCCCTCTCGGCCTCGCTGATGTATCCAAAGGAATGCAAAGCAGTACGTTTGGCATCAGTTTGGCTGCAGGAGCTGCCAGAACAGTGCGTGAATACAGGCAGCTGTCTGCCTTCGGGGCTCCACTCCTGATTTGAAGGGTTTACTCCCCCACATTTGGCCGTTGGATCCAACCTGATCTCCTCCGTCCTCTGTCGGCTGTCAGAAACAGCTCATCCGCCTAGTGGTGCAATGTGAACACCACCCCCTCACGTGGTTTAGCCCACCAGCTGAGGTGGTTTGCCAGGGTGTGGCGCTTGGAGCCAACACGTGAGAGATTACTCTAAGGAGATGGATGAGGACCAGTGATGCCCGTCCGTCCTATGTAGGACGCAGCTGCCGAACAGCAAAGGTACTACCTCTATCCAGAGCCCCCTACACCCCAACAGGTGCAGGAGATGGATCGTTAGATGACGCCTCGTTAGATGACGCCTCCAAAACTTTGGGAAATACGTGCGTGGGGTTGAATGAGTTAACAGTGATTTCAAAAAGCACACTCTGCGTCCACTGGCAGTGTTGGGGTTAATGCCCATGACTAGAATAGCACAGGTAGCAGTTTTTCACAAACCCATGTACATACTGTGGGTTTATGTTTGTGATTTCAAGTATTATCTGTTGTGTGTTTCAGCGGCGGGTCAATGACCCGCCGCTGAAACACAAAACAGATAGTACAGAACTGACAAACCAGGGGGAAGTTCCCGCGTCTGGTTTTGGGTGTCGTGCCGAACGATCGGACTTTTACAGTGTGAAGTAGGAAAAAAAAAAAAATTCAAAATACACCGGCGTGGAGAGAGGGGGGGGGGGGGGGGGGACTGTGGGTGAGGACTGGACAGAGGAACAGAAAAAAGAAATCAGTTTCCACTAAATGTCCACATAGAATATTTTTCCGTTTCAGTCGATGGAAGGAAATTGGGGGAGGGGGGAGAGGGAGGAGGAGGAAGAGAGAGGGCGGAGCAGAGAAAGTCGTGAATTTGCATTAATTTTTTATTTTTTCTGATTTCGATATATCATGTATTATTTATTTGTTTACTTTTTTGGGGGTGGTGGGGCAGGGGTGGGGGTGGTGGTGGGGGTGGGGAAATGATGTGTGGGGGTGGGGGTGGGGAAATGATGTGTGGTGGGTGGGGTGTGGGTGGGGTGTGGGTGGGGTGTGTGTGTGTGTGTGTGTGTGTGTGTGTGGGGGGGGGGGGGGGTGGGGGGGTCGACAAGTTGGACGAGGTCCCGGAACTACCCTATTCTGTCCCAGAAATGTCCTTGTATTTTAGTTAATATGTTTGGTATTTGTCCAAAACAAAAAACAAAAGGTTGGCATCCCCCTCCCCCCCCCCCCCCCCAAACACACACACATACACACACGACACGCACGCACGCACGCGCGCGCGCGCGCGCACACACACAGACACACACTAACACACTTTGAACAGATATAACTGATCCGTATTTTGGGCCTAATGCTAAGCGCTACGTAGCTGGACTACAAATTCTCATGGTGAACTGTTTTAAATTTTTAAAACTGAAAAGACTGTGACTGACCCGGCTGTGACAGTGCCGCAGTATTCTGTGACGCTTTGTACATATGACACGTCACTTGTATTGCAAATTTGCAGCATTCGTGCTTTTTAGTGTCTCCAGTTAACTCATCTGAAAACACAGGCAAACCATGGGGGCCTAACGGGTTCAATCAAAGACAGTATTTTTGGTTCAATGTACTGAAATGCGAGACGACCGCTGCGCCACCGCGCTGCAGTTGTCTCGATTTAGTACAATGAGCCCGTCAGGCCTTTATGAGGCAAAATTGTACAGTGTGTCCTATGAAAATTACAAATGTATTTCACTTTGACTTTTCCTTTACCATTTCATGGTTTTTGCATGTTTTATTGGTGGTAAAAAAAGACTGAATGTCAGCGCACCTTGGGTGTGAAATAATAATTTATTGTCGAGAAAATGTAGTCTCTGCCTTGGTCTGTTGTGAGTGTGTGTGTGTGCGTGCGTGTGCGTGTGTGTGCGTGCGCGTGCGCGTGCGTGCGTGCGCGGTGCATGCGCGCGTGCTTGCGTACCTGTGTGTGTGTATGTGTGTGTGTGTGTGTGTGTGATAAAACCCACCCAGGCACAGGCGTGAAGCTACTTAGTATACATCCCAGTGCACAAAGGCCATCGGGCCGACTTCAGCCCGATGACCTCAGTTTTGCTCATTGGGATATTCTGCTACCAATGTCATCACCGCCCCAGATCTCTCAGTTGACGGATTCAGTGAGTCAAGCCTGTGTGGATTTGCTTAGGGTAGCAACGGCGAGTCAGTTACCTCGAGGTGGTGTGTGTGTGTGTGTGTGTGTGTGTGGGGGGGGGGGGGGGGGTTCCAACTTTTTGTTTGGGACCTTCAACCTGACACAAAAGGCCTCCACGACGCTAGTCCTACTTTCAGTGGCAAAAAAATCGAAGTGACAACCGGGGCTAGGGGGGTTTTGGGGGGAGGGTGGAAGGGGGGGGGGCGGGGGGGGGGGGGGGGGGAGAGGGGTTGGAGGAAGAAGCTTGTGTGCGTGTCAACACTATAGTCACTCGCCAAAATAGCAAACAACGAGGGGGGGGGGGGCAGGTGTGTGTGTGTGTGTGTGTGTGTGTGTGTGTGTGTGTGTGTGTGTGTGTGTGGAAACTCGCCAAAAATTCAAATACGGAGGGGGAGGGGGGGGGGCGGGTTTCCAAACACCCCAAAAGGGACTTTGTTATAGCATTTAAAAACAATTTTAGGTCGGGGGGGGGGGGGAGGGGGGGGGGGGGGGAGGGGGTGGAGTGGGGGGGGGGTGTTGGAGGGGGGTGATGTGGTGGTGGTGGTTCCGGAACCCCTAGGATCCCACACACCCCCAGATCCGCCCCTGGGTAGCCTACACAGACTTATATTAAATCATTATCGGCTAAAAACAGGTGTAAAAATGTATACTGATCGGATGGATCGACGCTCGGTAGATTCGCGTTGAGTACATTCACAAGCCTAAATACTTGGAAGTTGACCCTTGAGAGGACAGATCAGCTACTCTCCAAATCTTGAGCCTAAAGCCACTTCTGTGGGGTGTGGGCGCGAGTCGTCTTAGCTTCGATAATGAAATGATTTTTCCTTTTCACGGGCTTAATAAAAACTGGATAAGTATTTTTTTTTCACAATTACAACAAACACAGGATATAACAAGCTGCCAGGTGACCCAACTTTTGTATTATAAGCAAAGTTTCAGATTCTTAAAATAAAATTCAACAAATGTCTTACATTGAGATACATCGTTAATGTAGATACAGTTGATTAAAACGTTTCCTCTTTATTTAAAAACAAAAAATAATACGAAGCGTTATTTTGGGGTGGATTAATCGTTCACTCCCGAATCAACCCGGGACGTCGTTTTGGCGATGTGGGTGCGACTCACCTTTAGCTTGAATAATATTTTTACTTTTGTTTCAAAACTATTCTCGTTATTGATCGATGCAGTAAGCACTCTTCGGTAAGTTCTAACAAACATTGAAGCGACCTCCTCTAGGGGGTGGGGGTGGGGGGGGGGGGGGCCTTCGCCGATATCACGGACCGGATGCTCAGTGTTGTCTTGCTTTAACTAAGATTTTTCTACCCTTCTTTTCACAGTCCATCAGAGTAGGCACACGTCACGCTGGCTTTCTACTGCTTCTGGTACTCATAGGGTGGGGGCGGGATATCCGTAGGCATACGTCACGCTGGCTTTCTACTGCTTCTGGTACTCATATGGTGGGGGGGGGGGGGGGGGGGAGATATGAGTAAGCACACGTCACGCTGGCTTTCCACTGCTTCTGGTACTCATAGGGTGGGGGGGGGGGGGGTGAGATATGGGTAAGCACACGTCACGCTGGGTTTCTACTGCTTCTTATACTCATAGGAGTGGGGTGGGGTGGGGGGGGGGGATATGAGTAAGCACACGTCACGCTGGCTTTCTACTGCTTCTGGTACTCATAGGGTGGGGGCGGGATATGAGTAGGCACACGTCACGCTGGGTTTCTACTGCTTCTGATACTCATAGGAGTGGGGTGGGGGCGGGACATGAGTAGGCACACGTCACGCTGGCTTTCTACTGCTTCTGATACTCATAGGGTGGGTGTGGGGGGGGGGGGATATGAGTAGGCACACGTCACGCTGGCTTTCTACTGCTTCTGGTACTCATAGGGTGGGTGGGTGGGGGGGGGGATATGAGTAGGCACACGTCACGCTGGCTTTCTACTACTTCTGGTACTCATAGGGTGGTGGTGGTGTTGGTGGTGTTGGGGGGGGGGGTATGAGTAAGCACACGTCACGCTTGCTTTCCACTGCTTCTGGTACTCATAGGGTGGGGGCGGGGGATATGAGTAAGCACACGTCACGCTGGCTTTCCACTGCTTCTGGTACTCATAGGGTGGGTGGGTGGGGGGGGATATGAGTAGGCACACGTCACGCTGGCTTTCTACTACTTCTGGTACTCATAGGGTGGGGGGGGGGGGTATGAGTAAGCACACGTCACGCTGGCTTTCCACTGTTTCTGGTACTCGTAGTGTGGGGGCGGGATACGAGTAGGCACACGTCACGCTGGCTTTCCACTGCTTCTGGTACTCATAAGGGGGGGGGGGGGGCGGGGGGATATGAGTAAGCACTCGTCACGCTGGCTTTCCACTGCTTCTGATACTCATAGGGTGGGGGCGGGATATGAGTAAGCACACGTCACGCTGGCTTTCTACTGCTTCTGGCACTCATAGGGGGGGGGGGGGGGGGAGGATATGAGTAGGCACACGTCACGCTGGCTTTCTACTGTTTCTGGTACTCATAGGGTGAGCGTGGGATATGAGTAAGCACACGTCACGGCGGCTTGCTACTGCTTCTGGTACTCGTAGTGTGGGGGCGGGATATGAGTAGGCACTCGTCACGCTGGCTTTCCACTGCTTCTGGTACTAATAGGGTGGGGGCGGGATATGAGTAGGCACACGTCACGCTGGCTTTCCACTGCTTCTGGTACTCATATGGTGAGGGCGGGATATGAGTAAGCACACGTCACGCTGGCTTTCCACTGCTTCTGGTACTTATAAAGGGGGGGGGGGGAATATGAATAGGCACACGTCACGCTGGCTTTCTACTGCTTCTGGTACTCATAGGGGGGGGGGGAGGGGGGAGGGAGGGGAGGGAGGGGGGAATACGAGTAGGCACACGTCACGCTGGCTTTCTACTGCTTCTGGTACTCGTAGGGGGGAGGGGGGAATATGAGTAGGCACATGTCACGCTGGATTTCTACTGCTTCTGGTACTCATAGGGGGGAGGGGGCATATGAGTAGGCACACGTCACGCTGGCTTTCTACTGCTTCTGGTACTCATAAGGGGGGGGGGGGGGGGGGCGGAATATGAGTAAGCACACGTCACGGCGGTTTTCTACTGCTTCTGGTACTCGTAGTGTGGGGGCGGGATATGAGTGAGCACACGTCACGGCGGCTCGCTACTGCTTCTTATACTCGTAGTGTGTGTGTGTGTGTGTGTGTGTGTGTGTGGGGGGGGGGGGATATGAGTAAGCACACGTCACGGCGGCTTGCTACTGCTTCTGGTACTCGAGGTGTGGGGGCGGGATATGAGTAAGCACACGTCACGCTGGCTTTCTACTGCTTCTGGTACTCGTAGTGTGGGGGCGGGATATGAGTAGGCACACGTCACGGCGGCTTGCTACTGCTTCTGGTACTCTTAGTGTGGGGGCGGGATATGAGTAAGCACACGTCACGCTGGCTTTCTACTGCTTCTGGTACTCGTAGTGTGGGGGCGGAATATGAGTAAGCACACGTCACGCTGGCTTTCTACTGCTTCTGGTACTCGTAGTGTGGGGGCGGGATATGAGTAGGCACACGTCACGGCGGCTTGCTACTGCTTCTGGTACTCGTAGTGTGGGGGCGGGATATGAGTAAGCACACGTCACGCCGGCTTTCTACTGCTTCTGGTACTCGTAGTGTGGGGGCGGGATATGAGTAGGCACACGTCACGGCGGCTTGCTACTGCTTCTGGTACTCATAGGGTGGGGGCCGGGGGAAACTCTCTTGCGTAGCACAGGAAATAAAATAGCAGACAGGTCTTCGCTGCATCACACTTGTTACAATAAGTCCTTCTGCGCAACATTATTGTAAGACCTATTAAGAATTTTTATAAAGACCATATTGTATAAAAAGTGTTATTGCCTGGGGCAGGTAGCTTTAGCACAACGGGGCAGGTAGCTTTAGCACAACTTGCCTAGTTATCGCTGATGCATCATACTGATTTTGGTGAGGTATTGTTGTCTGGTCAAGCCCCGAAACTGAAATTGTTTTCTTGACAATCATTTCGTGCCTTCCATACAGTACAGACGTCAGACGTAACCTATGATATAAACTTTGTTTCAAATTAGTCACTGTGGAGGGGCGGATCTGGGGGTGGGGGTTGGGGGTGAGTGGGGCGGGGAGGGGGGTGAGGGGGGATTCCATGGGTTCTGGCCCCCCCCCCCCACCACCACCACCACCATCACCAACAATTCTTTAAAATGATATAACAAAGTCTCTTTATGGAGAGTTTGGAAGTAGCGAAGTGTTTTCTTCTTTGTTTCTCCATTTTGAACAAAGTTTATATTAATAAATGGTGTTGTCATGTTTTGTTTAAGCGTGCTTCTTTCTTCGTTGAGGTTTCCCTGCATCAGTTTGGCTCTGGATTTTGTATACAGTTTGTATGTCCTGCAAAGAACCAAAGTTGCTGCCGCTGATCAACGCTAACCTTTGTACAAGACCACAATCGAAATGCTCGGTACTTGTAGATGCAGATGCACAGTGGAAGCGCGATATTACAAGACCGTAACGTGACAAGCAAAACGCACGAAATGTCTGAATACACAGCCAGCTTAAGTAGGCAAACAAAAACAAGCAAATTTTGTGAAAATGGCGCGTTCTCTTGTTTCCTTTGCTGCTTATAATGTACAGAGTTGTTATGAGACAGCGCCGCGGGGACTGACATTTTCGGGGGGTCAACTATATCCGAAATTTTGATATATCCGACCTTTTTGTTATAAGCGGATTAATTTTACAAAGACAAAGAGCAGATTTGGCCGGGACCTCCCCGAAAGCTTCGTTATATCCGATATTTGTAGTATCCGACCTTGATAAGCGGACTTGGCTGTATCAGTATATAAAAAAAATATAATAGAGCAAGAATTGTAGAATGGGTGAGCGCTTGGGAGGGTGGGGGTGGGGGTGGGGGTGGGGGTGGGGGGTGGGGGGGTGCTAGTAGAGTGTCGATAATCAGTCGTCTAGCCTGAAGAAATCAAACAAACTGATTCAAAACCTATGATTTTTTTCAAGAAATATGTTTCTCTAGAAATATTTTTTGATGAAATGATTATTTAAAAAAAAAAAGTAAGTCGTATCTTTCTGGAGAGTGGAGGGGTTGGTTGTAGGGCGGCGGGGGGATGGGTGGGGGTGGAGGTGGGGCGGGGAGGGGAGGTGGAGGTGGAGGGACCGGGGGTGGGTGGGGGGGGGAGGAGGGGGCTGGGGAGAGGGGGGGGGGGGGTACTCTGGTATGCTTTTATCAAGTTTAGGGGATTTACACTGGACACGGTGCAGCAGCAAACAAAGGGAGGCAAGGATAGCAAAATAGCCTGAAACAGTCTATGCCGTAGACGTTTATCCCCCTTAGATCGTGTAAAATTGCCTAGAAGCGCCAACCCCTTTGGCATAATGGTCTATCCATATCGTGTGCATTTGTATTTTTAGTGCTAGCAGAGTGTCAGGTCTGCATGGATGAATATTAGGCCTTCCAGACTTTCAGTCCATGTTGGTGTAATAACAACAACCTTGAACTGAACGTTCTGGCAAAACAAAAGAAATGATTGTGAACTTTAGAAAGAAACAGTCCCCTCCCTCTGCCCCTCTTGTGATCAATAGTGAAATCATTGAAACAGTCCAGAACTTTAAGTTTCTTGGCACTACCTGTCATGTGACCTGAAGTGGGAGGAAAACACTCGCCTCATCGTCCAAAAAGCACAGCAGCGCTTGTTCTTCCTGCGACGTCTGAAAAGTTTCGGTCTGTCGGTGCCCACATGTTGATGCAATTCCGTACCGAGCTGTGATTGAGAGCGTGCTCACCTTTTCGATCACGGTTTGGTATGGTTCCATCACAGCCAAAGAGAAAATCAGACTGAGTAGGGTGGTCAAGACCGCTTCAAAAATCATAGGCAGAGATCTTCCTAGCCTGGACTCAACTCAGTACCAGCACGCGCGTCTCTTACTGACGTAGAGCAAGTATCTCCAGTGATTCCACCCACCCCGGCAATGAGCTTTTCCAAATTTTACCATCAGGGCGCAGGTATAGGTCCATCAGTACCAGGACCAGCAGATTCCGCAACACTGAGTTTTTTCCCTCTGGCTGTGAGTCACGCTCTTTCTGATCAACCGGACTAATTCAGGAGAGAGCGCGAGTGGCGAGTGAGAGAACGAATGTGTACAGTCAGTTTTTTTTTACTGAATCAGATGTTACTCTGTGTGTGTGTGTGTGTGTGTGTGTGTGTGTGTGTGTGTGTGTGTGTGTGTGTGTGTGTGTGTGTGTGAGTATTTAGTCTTAGTAACTGACATCAAGACAAATTCCAATGTTTTTATTGTTTTGTACATGGAAACATATGGCAATAAACTATCTTATCTTATCTATGCGTATGCTATAACTGTCGGCTGAAATATCTATAAATCCAGAACAAGTTCATGACTGCCAAGCGTGTAATATGTTGGGTTTCAGCCGTTTCTTTAAAATATCTAGGCTTGAACTAAAGACAGATACGGTTAGATGTAAGACATGGACACTTTTTATGACGCATACATGTTCAAACCCACATGGTTTTGACTTGTAATATTCTTAGCACGAGCATAATTTATTGACAATCGAAAACACGGCGCCATTCAGACAGGTGTAGCAGACGACAAAACGATGGTACTAAGTGCAGAGTAGTGTACCCTGAAAGGGATATCCCAGTAAGGAGTACTCCTTGAAAATAAATACTTTATTGCTAAAACGTTTTACTTTATGTGTGAGAGACAACTTCCTGATTGTATATTAATAGAATAGGTCTATATATGTACCTATGTGTTTTAATGTGCGATGGGTTTGGTCATTAAAATATCTTATGTTCTGCCATAAAACAGACTGTAATGAATGCCCCTTTTTCGTCACAGGGATAACTTTTAGCAAAGTTTTAGTACCTTGCTACGTGTACGACTGGCCATGGGGATTTTCTAAAAGTGACTGAAAGTCTTCAGAAGATTTCTTAATCTGTCAAGATGTCAAAATCAATGCCAAAGAACGGAAAGACGTCTTCTCAAGACTACACAAATCTTCTTTTCTCGGGCTCTGAAAGCGATTCGCCGCCTGACTTGAGGCTTCCGCCTCTAAAAGGAAAGAAACCCAAACGGTATGTAGCGAATGGGAACAACTGTCATAGTTTTTTCCTGATAACGGCAGTGTCGGATGACTTTTAACTTAAAGTATAACTCTACTTTTCCATTCATTACCAGCGATATTGTTAAAAGCGGTAGCCTTTTCCTTAGGCAGTTATTATTTGTACCACTACCGCTACCAGTACCTCCTCCACACACTTTCTCTCTCTCTCTCTCTCTCTCTCTCTCTCTCTCTCTCTCTCTCTCTCTCACACACACACACAAGTTTGCATTGCCATAATTGTGTGCCCACTGATGAAATGTAACCGTATCATATTCAGCTTCTCACTATCATAACTTACATGTTTTATTTATCTTGTAAGATCTGCTTGAGTCTGTAAGTGTAACTGCTGCAGAGAGGTACTGTTTCAATTATTAAGTCATCACACATTCCATTGCATTTGACAGCCTATTATTATACTTCAGTTCAGTTATTCAGCTAACCAGAAAATCAGTACCACTGCAAATAGCAAAGTAAGCGTAAATAGAATGTGCTGGAGATCTCAGAACACACAGAAAGTGTTTAAAAATCAGATGTTGGGATTGTAAAACTAAAAGTTAGTAAAAGCCCAATACAAGCTTGACAGACACATTCCGCCTTGAAATGGCCTTAGATCACCTGATCTTGACATACACATTGCTCAGAACTAGCATGGAAAAGCTGTAGAACTTGACATTGTAACCCTTAAGGTCAAAATATTTGGGAGTTCTTTGCAGACAGCATTATAGTTTAGGACTAGGACAGTAGGAGACATTTGGACTATGATACTAATAGTTTCAGAGTGGTGTCAGAGAATAGCACTGCGCTTAGAGGTGTCAGGCTATTCAGACCCCACCCTTGAACTATCATCTTATTGCAGTGTGTTGTCAGGGCTAATTTGGGTGAGTTCTGGTGTTGTATGAGAGTTATATGAAATCTTTCTTTTTGACGAGTACTGCTCTTTTCCTCTTACCTTTTTAAAAAAAAAATCTACTTTTGGTATTTTTACCTTCAGACAAAGACGACGACCTGCAGACCATGATAACATTTGTTCACCATGGACAGTACTAAAAGTGGTGACGGTAATTGTGATCCTGGCTTCCATGGTAACACTGGGGGTCATCACCTACTGGGCTCTACAGCAGATCCGTGAACTGAAAGATGAGTTAAACAACTGTAAGTGTTGTCAAACGTTCAGGACTTGTGTTTAGTAGAGTCACTATGGCCGATTTGGATCTTGTACTGTATTCAATGAACATCGCTTATTATGTTTTATAACAAGGTCAGATACAATCATGTATGATGTATATAAAGTCAGATTATGAAACACTATTTTTATGTAAATTACTTTTGTTTACAACTAACTTCGGTTATAACAACATAAATGTTTGGGTCCCCTGGTGCTTTTTTATCCAAAGTTTACTGTGATTGCAATTCTGAATGCAATCAAACCTGCCATAGCAGCCATGTACAAATGTATAGTGGGCACATGCTCATAAAGACCACTTCAATCATTCTATTCCCATTTGTTTTTTACTAATGACCCTTCATACAATGGCCACCTGGGTATAACGCTTGTAGCCAGCTGTTGTCACACCTGACTGCTGTTTGACCCTTTGTATAGAGGCCACTTTGAGTCCAAGCACTGCTTGTGTAAAAAAAAAAAAAGAAATTGGGGGGGGGGGGGGGGGGGGTATTGGAAGGGATAGGGAGGAGTGGAGAGTAAGTAGAAGAATGGAAGGGAGAAATGTTTCTAGCTTCAAGTTCAAAGAAATTTCTGGGTTCCAGGCCACCCAAGAAACATGGAGGACGATGTAAGGTTTCTTTCAATCATAATGTCTTTTTCCCCTTGTAAATATTCCTTTAAACAGCTACATACAAATAAAAGAAAATACATCCTCACTGTTTTAAGTGGCGAATAAGTTCCATGGATCCGAGACTGACACAAATATATGTCAGTAGGGTGTCTGATGTTTCATAATTAGAAAAAAACGGGAACATCTATTATACCTTCAACTTGAGAAAGGCCTTGAACCAGTCTTGCCCAACATGAGGCACAGAATCATTCTTATGAGCCACTGCACTGCATGAAATATGACTTGTGCAGATGGAAGGCATAGCTGAGGTATTGTGCAGGTATGGTGGGATCATGTACTCTTCTTGAAGAAGCACTGGCACTACCCTTGGAGCAGATTCCTGTCAGCATTTTTCTTATTAGCTCTTCCAACTTCAGCGGCTCATGAGAATCTGAGCTTGCTTAGGGATGCTCAGGTGTGGTGGGATCATGTAATAGACCGTGCAGCTGATTTGGCTCTGTGGCATTTTCACATGGATATTTCATTATTTGCAAGGATGCAGCATAAATGACATACACGCTCAAGTCTTTCATGCTTTTGCTCGAAAAAGAACTCCCAAGGTGGTGGCCCCCATGTAGCTGGTAAGTTGTTGTTAACCATGTCATGCTTGTAGTGACAACAGTGATCTACTAAGATCGAACAAAGACCTTGAAATAACTCATCAAGTTTGTGACACCTTTAAGTATTGTTTTGTTTTGTTCTTACTGTTCCGCCGTCCACAAAATTGTAATTGCCCTTTAAGGGATAAATAAAGTTTTTGAATTGAATTGGTTGTTTTCTTCATCTACAGTACATGTATGAACATCACTTCTCATTTTTTCTTGTTCTGCTTGGTCTTTTGGAGGCCCTTTAAGTAGAACAATATCCCACACTTGACTGTGATCACCAAATGATATTTTGTAGTTTATACGTCTTTCTGCAAACTGTCTTTATGAAAATACCGTGGAAACAAACAGAGAACAACACACCTTTTACTGTGTTATTTAAGCTGTTGTAAATAACTCAAAAGTAAAATATGAAGTTGCTTTAGTGGATGATTTTCTTTATAATTAGTAGAATATGACATGATTAGTTGTGCTATAACAGGAATCTCTTTGTTGAAGAGGTGGTTAAAATAAAAGCACATCTTTTAATTTCATTCTGAGGTGTTTTGTTCTGTTTGTCGAATTATACAAGAAAAAAAGGTTGGGGGGGGGGGGGGGGGGGTGGGTGGGGGGAGTGGGAGAACAGGAAAAAAGAAAAGAAAGTTTAAAATAAAAATAATCAGGAGCGCAAGGCTTTTGTGCACAGCAGTCATTTTCTAATTCTGAACTTAATCAGGTTATGGACAGAGGCACAAGGAAATAAAAAATGCTTTTACAATGGGAACAAATTGGAATTAAGTTTCCTTGATGGAACTACAGTTCTGCTGCTAAAACTCAGACCAGTCTACAATGAATTTGTACCACCTGCATTCCAGAGACAGTCATTCTTCCATACATTTCAGTATTGTTTTGTTATAAAGCATCAAAATAAGGGCATCAAAATAAAGCGGAATATGCTAAGTTCTGCAATACATGTATCTACTGAGGCTTCATCCATGGAAAAAAAAAGTAGAGCCTTTCCATTTTAACACTCATGAAAGCATGTCAGTAGGATTCAGTGAGATGGAATCCTTATTTTTAACATTAGTTTATTGTCTTACATTTTTGCTTCAGTGTTGATTTTTTTCTTAAATATAGAGGGTGAGATCTAGCGCGGCAGATTAAGTTTACAGTTGCCAGAGGGTCAGCAGGATTTCCCAGGGAGTCACAGAAATGTTGAAGTCTTAGATGATCGCATACTTTGTAACACACACACAAATTTCTGTTGCTGCGCATGTGGTACTGTTGCTGCATTGGTGTTCGGCTCCGTCACAGAAACTTTGTTCTGCTTGGCATCCACGGCTGTGAAACATGTTCACAATGACACACTGGTGCATTTTTCAGTGCGTAAAGATAAAGCTTAGTGCGTCAGAGTAAAATCTTTTATGTCAGACTGACGCAGAGTTTGGAACACTAGTGCGTCAGAGGTGGCTTTAGGGAGTCAGATATGCACATTTCTGCATAATAATTATCACTGTGCTTTGATGTTACTGTAAGATTTTTAAATGAAAACAATGTAATGCAATTAAATTCATTTTTTCTTTTTTTGTGGACATGATGATGATAGAAGTTTATTGCCATATGTAGTAAAACATTAGGAAATCATTGCGGTGCTGCGCAACATAAAAAGAAGAACATTAAACACATCAAAATATAATTAAACTACTCATGTGCACACACACACCATATGTCTTAGTAACTATTGTGGTCTAAGCATAAAAGCAATAAACACGATTTCACAGTAACACAAATCACATAGGACATATCGTAATATAAAACTGATCACGTCACTTGCATCATAGACACAACAGTACAGTTAGCCAATTTCCTACACATTAGTTTGGCCAGCCACCTGCTGCTGTGGTATGCAGTCGCTCCCAGCTGCGAGCAGGCTATCTAGGTCACTGTCTGGTGTCAACTCTTCCTTCTATAATCTCTGTTGCGGGACTACTGATGTGTGTGTGTAATGCCTGTGTTTAATGTTCTCTAGATCTCTGCTTCCTCAGTGATAATGATAATAAATTATTAATTTCAACAATTAGCAAACTTCAAATCATCATGCCAAGAGGGTTTTCATGGTGGAATATTTCACAGCTTTGGGATTATTGGAATGAATATGAAGATCAGAACATTCAGTCACACTATCAACGGCGTCCGTCACTATCAACGGCGTCTCTTCCAACCCAATCACGCTATCCTGCGGAGTTCCACAAGGGTCCGTCCTGGGCCCGGTCCTTTTCTCCTCTGTCCAACATCATCCAGTCTCACCGCATACACCACCACCTCTACGCTGACGACTCACAACTGCTAGACAAAGACAAACTCGACAACACTCAGTCACTACTGACTCGCACGGTTGACTGCTACGAAGATGTGAAAAACTGGATGACAGCAAACAAGCTTAAACTGAACGATGACAAAACAGAAGCCATTCTGGTAGGCACTCGCCAGAAACTCTCCCAGCTCCCTCCCACTCTCCACCTTCAACTCGATAGCACCACACCCCCACCCGGGTCTGCTCTGGGGGACTTGGGTGGGGTTAACTACTTTTTAGTTCTCAGGGTCACCATGGTCAGCCTCACAGGGTGGGTTTGCTTTCCGATTCTGGGGCATGTGTTTCTGTCTACCCTTGGTCCATTCACCTGTATTTGCCTTTTTTAAACTCTCCCTACTGTCTGCGCTGCCTGTAGCTCTTGATATTGGATGTGTGTTGCTAAATGGTCTTAGCTTTATTTAGGCCCCATGTCGTAGGTTTCTTTAACGTATTGGACTGACTGGCCACATACATTCAATATTCTGTTTATTTTTTTTTTCACAAGCAGTGCAGGCACGTCCTGAGAAAGCCTTGTTGCTGTCGGGACGTTAAGCAATGTACAATCAATCAATCAATCAATCGATAGCACCCCCATCTCCCTCTCAGACTCGGCCAAGAACCTTGGCGTCATCCTCGATTCCTCTCTGTCCATGACCAGCTTCGTCTCCGCCACGGCCCAGGCATGCTATTTCCCCCTCCGCCGCATCAGTCAGATCAGAAAATACCTCACTACCAAAGCTTGCACCAAACTTGCTGTCTCTCTCATCTTATCTCGCATCGACTACTGCAACTCTCTCCTTTCCGGCCTCCCTCAATCCACCACTTTCACTCTCCAACGCGTCCAGAACAACGCTGCCCGCCTCGTCTTCAGAAAGAAAAAATCCGACCACATCACTCCCCTGCTTAAACTCCTTCACTGGCTCCCCATCCCCCAACGCACCCAATACAAAATTCTGTCTCTCTGTTACAAATCCCTGAACAACTGCGCTCCTGCCTATCTCTCCAACTTACTTCACCCCTACACACCTCCCCGCTCCCTCCGCTCTGCCTCCGACCCTCTCCGCCTCCACATTCCTCGCACCAAACTCAACACTTTCGGCCCCCGCTCCTTTTCCGTCTACAGTCCATCCACCTGGAACACTCTCCCACTCTCTCTCCGTCAGAAACACTCTCTCTCCTCCTTCCTACCCCACCCGGGTCTGCCCTGGGGGACTTGGGTGGGGTTACGTATTTTTTTGTTCCCAGGGTCACCCTGGTCAGCCCCACAGGGTGGGTTTTTCTCTCTATTCTGGGGCATGTGTTTCTGTCTACCCTTTGTCCATTCACCTGTATTTGCCTTTTTAAAACTCTCCCTACTGTCTGCACTGCCTGTAGCTCTTGATATTGGATGTGTGTTGCTAAATGGTCTTAGCTTTATTTAGGCCCCATGTGTTAGGTTTATTTAGTGTATTTGACCGGCTGGCGACATACATTCAATGTTCTGTTTATTTTTTATTTTTTCGGAAGCAGTGCAGGCACGTCCTGAGAAAGCCTTGTTGCTGTCGGGACGTTAAGCAATGTACAATCAATCAATCAATCTCTCCTCCTTCCAGTCCGCCCTCAAAACTCACCTCTTTCAACAGTTTTAGCACTATATCACCACCCTCCCCACCCCAAGCTGACCGTCGTAATGTATTTCACTATTTGTGTTACGTGAGTCATTGTCTAAAGCGTGCGCATGCGTGCGCGAGTTGTGAGTGCGCGCTTAGAGTTATAATTATTATAAGATAAGCGCATTATAAATACCGTAATTATTATTATTATTATTACATGACTGCAGAAAATCAGAAACATTGTGTGTGTGTCTGGAAATGCTGAGTCAGTGAGTAAACAACTTTTATCTCGTTGTGTACGCTAGCAGTGACACGCGTTTTAAAATGATAATACATGTATACTCATTTGTTAAGCGTCCTGCATAAAACGTATTGGGATAGTATCTTTTTTTTTTTCCTTTTGTTCATCTTGTAGTAAATCGATTGCTGATGACAACTTCCGGTTATTTCGATACAGCGCGTCACGTCCTGCTAATCGAAAATTGATTATGTGGCCCGAAGTCGTATTTTGTCCAAATGAATGGAGCAGTTGACTATTCCGCGTTGGATAAAGAAAACACGATCAAGCCGGATAATCCGGCGAAAGCCACTGTCGTGTTTAAGCCAGCGAAAAGGATGAAGAAACGCCGACAGTTGGATGCTCTGGTTAGCAACGGCAAACTTCCTCGTCGAAAGACTAGCAGCGGACACGAGTTGTTGCGCTCCAACGACTCGGAATCATCAGAAGTGGAAGAATTCAGTGTGCTAGAAGGGCAGAAATGGGGCAGAAGGTAAGACTTATGATGTATTTTAACGTTTTCTATTATTATTACGTGCTATTGTCAGTACACATACGTTTCCGTTGTAGAGTGTTATTGCCATTACACTGCCTTTGTGTATGTATCACTGTTAGATCTGTCCAAAACAGGCGGGAGTCGCTTTATTGTTAGTATTATAAGTAGTTAGATACGGTGTAAATAAGGCAGCCCTTGGTGGTCTGTCCAGCCATGTTTTTATGCGTCTGCTCCATTCCAGCATCTTCAGAGATGTGCTTTATCATTGATTTCTAAGTTGACTTTGGTCATAATACACAGTATTTTTGTGTTTAACTATGCCTAACCAATGTTTGACAGCCACCAACAACATCTGACTGATCTGTATTTTCTGCTTTCACATAGTAAAGCTGGAGAAACATGTAAAAATTAAAACACAAGCAACTGAAAACATGCTTTTAATTTTATCATATTGTCACTTTCTACTGTTTGAACTTTGATATTGTTAAGTACTCACTCATAGTCGTAGCAAAGGAAAATGTTTGATTTTCTAGTATGGGGTCTGCCAGATATATCCACTGTTAATTGATGTAAATGTTTGTGACTTAATCTGACATCAATGATTTCATTCTTTGTCTCAGATTTCCATCGTCACCATGCTGCACTACATTTTACCTTGTGATCATGATTGTCATCATGACTGCCTGTGTCCTTGCCTGTGCAACATTGGTTTGGATGCACCTGGAACTCAAACGTGATTTCAACAACCTTAGGACTAGACTAGCATTAGGTGTGGATATATACCATCTTCCCTCCATGTGGATTCCATCACTATTAATTTTTTGATTGTGTTGTATTTTTATTACTATTTTATTGTGATATTGTATGTCAGTTGTAGTTATTTGTTAGTTATGGTGTATTTTAAATCATATTTAATTGTTTCTTCTGTCTTTAAAATGTTCATGTCATTGCATTTTGAAATTGATTAGATATATGCTGGAATATTCACACCCCTTTTTGAGGGCATGGTGGTGTAGATGATTTGATGTGTTTGTCCTTGCTTATTTCTAGTCTTTACTCCTCACACTCTTTATCATGTACATGTAGTTACATTGTGAGTCACAGACAGGAAAGAAAAACCCTTTTGACTGTTTTTTGAAAAGGGGGGTGGGTGGGTGGGTGGGGATTTAATAGCAGCTCCAGTTGCAAACACTTCTGTCTCTTGTGTTTCAGTGGAGAACAAAAATGCTGGAACACTGGAGGAATTTCAAGCACTGCAGTCACGGCTTCAGTTATTTAACCGTTCAGTTGCAGAGAAAACCAGCGGACTGGACGTGCTGAACAAGAGTATATCGGAAATTAAACGACAGGTTAGATTTGCTTGTACATTTTGTTTGCATTCAAATTTATTTGACAGATTTGTTACTGTGATGCAGTTTTGTGCACGTGGGAAGGGTGATACACGACTGATTTTTAACCTTTTCACGGCCAGATTGTGTTCTTGAAATGATCATTTAACTTCAGTGTCAATTATTCCTAGCCATCAAAGGAGCTTGGATACAAAGTAGTTTCAGCAAGAGGCACAGATCCTCGTGAGCCCCCGCAACTGCGGGGGCTCATAGATACTTCTTGCAGTTGTGTGGTCAGTTTTTTGTCAGCAGTAAAGGGGTTAAATTTGTGTTGTGAAAGTGTCCCTTGCCCTCTTGTGTCGACAAAGATGGGTCATGTCCTGAATGCAGTGAATCGGAGGAGAAATAGTAGGAAAAGGGAGATCTCTCACGTAAGAGTGAAGTCTCATTATTAAGGAAAGACATAGCACCCCCATGAGTCATTATTTGGTACTGGTTACAAAAAGGGCGGAATTGTGATAAAAAATTAAAACTTGAGCAAAGTTCATGAAATTTAATTTGCATCATGTCGTATCAATCTACTTTTAGAATTAATGAGAAAAAAAGCTTGGGGCCAAGTTGCTTCGGCATAATATTGAAATCGGTCTTCAGCCACTTCAGGTTTCCAACGTTTCACAGTGACACCGTGATGTGCAGATAATAGTGATATGAAAATGAAAGCAACTTATTTTGTTATGAAATAATTAGATAAACTTCTTTTTAGCCCTAAAACTTAAAAATGAATTTTTTGGGTATCATTTGTTGTGTTTATATACTGATCATCGTTGTTTGACACTGAAACGCTAGAAACCATACAACTTAACAGTTCCTTCAAGATTTACTACTTCCATGTTTTCCTTTGTTTTCTAATTTAACACATTCCTTGCAATATCATCAAGAAGTTTTCATGCATGTTATCAATTGCTACCATGTCATTTGGAAATATGAAAGTGTTTGTGAAGCGAGTTACTGTGTTTCATGTGACATCGTGTGACACGACGATGATGAAAGATAGTATAATCATTTTCTTAAAAAAATAAATAAAAGTGCGCCTCAGTGTTGTTTTTAGGGTTACAATACAATGATGAAAGATAGTGCAACCTAACTCAGTTTTCAAAAATACTTTCATCAATAGATAAAAGAACACCACAGTGGTTATTTTAGGGTTCTGTAGCACTTCATGTGACTCAACCAGGGTTGAAAGGCAGTTGTATAGCACTTCTATTTTGTTTTCACAACAGATTTCATCACTTGAGAGCAGGACAACACAGTTGCAACAGAACCTACCAGCACAAGGAACTAGTGATGTACAGAACAAAGCTGTGGCTAATGTAAGTTAATTTTTGATCTCTCTATTATAACCCCCCTGTCCCCTTGTTTCCACATTATTCCAGAAGACAGATTGACCATGAGCCATCAGAGGTAGTGCCTTATTAGTTTGGTATCTAGATTTTGGCACCACCCTTGAAGTATCATTGTTTATCTGGCTCATAAACCACAATGTCATCCTCGGAAATATGGGTCTGTTTGCCCCCCCTCACCCCCTCTCCACCACCACCACAAACACACACACACACACACACACACACACACACACACACACACACACTGCCTCCTGGATCCGCCCATCATCTCTCTATAGAAAGAGTACAGTGTGTGTTTTGCTAAGTAATTCACTAGTTGATGTACACGTTGTCTTGTGTTAACAGCAAGTATGCATATTTTGTTTTAGACCGTTGCCAGTTTAGGCAGTGACTTGCAGTCGACCAGAACTGATGTGGATGACCTGAAGTCTTTCAAGACGGCTGCAGCCTCACAGCTTGACAATCTTTCTGCCAGAGTTGCTGCACTAGAGGTAGATTGGTTGTACTGTTTGTTTATAAGTTTAAATTTGTACTGCTCATGTTCAGACTAACACATTTTAGGAGTATCTTATGACAGCTAGCTATGTGGAGAAACGGAGGTTGTCCCCCAAATCAGAAGTTATTTTGATAATGCTTGTAGTTCACACATCTTGTGAATTCAGCAGAAGGCATGCGTTCTTAGTAGCTCCTGTAGTAGCAGCTGTATCTGATTAGTATTTATGTCTCTTGCTGACAAGAAGTGGCCTCATTTACTTCCTCAGTTCAATGTACTATGTGGGGTTACCTGTTCGACTGTTTAGGGTAAAGGTCAGCTCAATTCTTTGAACAAATATTACAGAGTAAGTTAAAAAAACACATTCAGCTCAACTGAAACTTGGGCACAGTGACAAACGTGAATTTGAAGAAAGTTCTGGCATAAGGCGATTTCCTGCAGTTTTGCCTAGTGGTTAAAATTGAGTGATCTCTTTGCAATTTATGCTTTAATACCTATTTTTCTTTCAGTTATACATATGATTTCTTCTATTTTGGCTCACATGCAAAGCAAAGGTGAGTATGTTCTGGGCCAATGGTCGTCCATCCGTTGTCCCTGGTAAATTTTAATGTTTACATTTTCTTGGAGAGGCTATTTAAGCCACAGTCTGCAAGCTAGGCCCAAGGATACTTTATGACAAGACTTTTAAACATACCAATTTGAGTGACCCTTAAAAGTCGAGGTCACAGGATCAGGAAATGGCCATATTTTGACAAAATGGATTTTTTTCTCAAATACTGTTCACAAGTTCAAACCCAAACTTGCTACAAAGGTGCCTGATGGTAAGACTTTTCTATGCATACTAATTTGGTTGACCCATCGGAAAGGTCAAGGGTCACAAGAGATCAGGAAAGATGTCACAAATAGCCGTTTTCTGACAATAACTGTGTTTTCTCAACTATACTAATGGTCAAAACTTAAGGGCCACTTTTTATCGCAGACGCACCGACAACACCACACAAATAATGTAACAATACTTGGAGTCGGTACTTTGCTAATTTATTCAGTAACAATTTCATTTAAGTTTTGAGTAAATCAAGCAATTGTAACAACAGCAGTAGGTTAGAATGTTCACCCATCCCTCATTTAAAAAGTCGCACAAGACTGGTCCAGTCAGTAGCGAGTGTACCCAGCGTTTGCAGCCAAGCATTCAATGCAGCGTTGACGCATGGAGTTCATCAGGGTTCGGAGAACATGTTGTGGGATCGCTTCCCAGTCTTGATGCAGGAACTGAGTCAGCTGGGGGACACCTTTAGGTGGGGGGGTGGTTGCTGACTACACGTTGCCCCAGCACGTCCCAGAGGTGCTTGATGGGAGCCAGATCAGGTGAACGAGCTGGCCACTCCATCCTCATGATGCCCCGTTGCTCAAGGTACTCATCCACCACACGGGCGCGATGAGGTCAAGCGTTGTTGTCCTGCAGAACAGCATTGTCGCCTAGGGCTTGGAGAGCTGGCTGGATGAAGGGCTGCACAATCTCATCCCCATAGCGCAGTCCAGTCAGGGTGCCTCGGATGATGTCGAGGGGGGTCCTGCCTTCCCTGCTGAAGCCTGTCCAGACCATGACTGAACCTCCTCCATAGATATTCACCTCTTGGACGCATCCATCCATGAATCGCTCGCCCTGGCATCTCCAGACCCTCACCCTGCCGTCATTAAAGGACACCGTAAACCGTGACATCAGTAAACAGAACCTGAATCCACTGGAGTCTGTTCCACCTCACATGTTGACGACACCAGGCAACCTGGGCTCTGCGTTGAGCTGGAGTGAGGGGTATTCTCACTGCTGCTCTGCATGAAGCCAGGCCAATTTCATGCAGACGTTAGCAGACTGTGCTTCTGTTGATGTCGCAGAGTGGTTGACGTGACAGTTCGGTCGCGCAGTGCCACCACACAGCGGTATCTGTCCTCTCTTCTGCTCTTGCAGCGTGGGCGTCCTAAGCAGGGTCGTCGTTCTGCCCTTCCAGTTTCTTGGAATCGTGCAAGCAACCTCTAGATCACTGAATGGGACACCCCAAGACGTCTCCCAACTTATCGTCTGAAAATCCATCCTGCAGCCTGGCCTTGATCTACTGGTGTTAGGCTTCGTCGTCATGGCATGGTTAGGAGAGTGACAATTATGCCCCTACTGTACCGGTATTTGTAGCGAAACAGAAGTGCTCAGTGTTCACGACTTAACCCCTTTGGCACGTGCATCGCGACTTTACCAAGTTTTTCCACCTGCCTGCCTTTGGTACGCTTGCCAATATCGTACAGCTTTTCACAAAAACTGACGATGTTTCACGTGCATTTGACACGTTCGTGGAACTTGATGAATTGTAGATGAATTGTTGTATATTTTCCCTGTACAGTGGACTGTCTGAGGTCAACTTTTAACCCATTTAGATCGAAAGAACATTGTATTTTATTAGCATACTTGCGACGATAAACAATGACACAAAAATGTTGGGTGGCCCTTAAGTTTTGACCATTAGTATACTATTTACAACTTCCATCCCTAACCTGGTACAGAGATACCTGATGATAGGACCTCCCTGTGCATGTGAACTTGGATGACCTCTTGGAAAGGTCAAGGGTCACGAGATCAGCAAATGATGTGAAAAATGTCAATTTTTTTTTTTGAATTTTAGTTTTTATGAAGATTTTTGCAAAAAATTTAAACCAAATTGGGCAGAAAGGTAGTTGATGAAAAGATCTTTCTATATACTAATTTATTTCACTACTCGGAAAGGTCTTGGGTCCTGGGAGATTGACAAAAGTGAAAAATGCATACATTTTGAGAAAACATGGTTTCTGCAGGTACAAATGCCAACCCTTTGCATATGTTATGTTCTTGCTTATTTCAGTGACCTGTTGGAAGGTCAAGGTCACAAAGGTAATTAATTATGTGGATTGGTCCTGCACATGAGCCCTGAGGGCTTTGCTGTTCTTGTTAGGTTAGTACAGTGGTCTCTTATCAAGTTTGTGTTTGTATTTATTCCATTTATCAAGTTTGTGTTTGTATTTATTCCACAGAAACCAGATGGAAGAGAAGGAAATGTAGACCCTGTTGCAGTAGCCCTGCAGGTGAGATCATGACTGCAATAGGCAATAATTTGATCGTGAATTTTGTTGTTTTGTTCTTTAACACTCTTGTTGATGGCCATCAGTAATGAAGGCAGTACTCAGAACTGCCAACTAGTACAGTTTAGCTGTATTTAAAAAATATGAAAATCCAAAAAGTCCATAAAATATGGTAATTGCGTTTTTTTTTACCAAGTGTTGGTTAGTGGGTATTTTTAACACTGTCCAAGCAGCGTTACAGATTCTTGAACTGGTATCAGGTGATAATGATTGCAGCCAATGGAATGTTGTCTAACACCTGATCGTTCTGTGAATGAAGACTTTAATTGTGGACCGATGTCCGCAGGACAAGGACAAACTTCATAGGTTGTATGGACTAATACACTCTGACTGCTCTGATGAAGATCAAATCATCAAGTTCAGAGATCAGAAACCCCTGGCTAGAAAACTTCCCCTTGGACATTCTTTTGAAAAAAGAAAATGATTTCAACAGCACGTGTTGAAATTATAGCTGATGTGAAGCGAAAATGAAACTGGCTGATGTGTGAGTATTACTGTCATACTGAAATACTGACAACTGTCTAAGATTACTGACAAACACCCCCAGTAACACAGGGAAACAGTTTTAGGGGCTGATAGCTCCGAGTACCAATGACTGCTGCAGTAAGGCACTTATTATAACTACCGTAGTGTTAAAAATATTGCTAGTGTTACTGTTAGGGGCTATAATTATAATTGGAGTGAACTCTATCTTTGTTAATTAAAATTAGTAGGGGACAGTATGTGATATGCCTTGCATTTTGCCATCTTCTGCTTGCTCCTTTTCCTAAAATAATCAGACTGCAAATTGAACCACAAGCTGATGTTTTGTTTGAATATTTTCTTTCTCAGTTACAGGCTCAGCTTATGCAGATGAATACTTCTTTCATGGAGAAAATTGATAAAGCGCTGACAGGCAACACTGATTTGCAGGTGAGATGACATGTTGGAGGTAGACATATTACATGTACAATGTAACGTTACTTCACAACTTTCTTGTAAATTCATGCATTCAGTATGCATTCTGACTGGTGTCATCTACTGCATGCTACTTTCTGGTAAATGCCTTAACTCTTTCACCACCAAATTCATATAGAAACGTTTGTTCCCAGCGCCAATTTTTTCCTAGCTTTGTCAGGGCTCCCCATTTTAGTGCTTCTGTGTGTCTCTGACACATTGAAATTCAAAATCACGTACTGAAAATTTTACAAAGGGGTAGGCAGACGCACTATAATTCAGCGCATCTGCGTCCAAGGCGCACTATGCTTGCAACACCATGCGTACCTTAACAGTGTCGGTTATTCTGTTTTTAGTGATGGGTTGGCTCGCTTAGCCGCAGCTGCTTTCAGATTCGACTGAATCCTGGGTCCGCACGAGTGTAACTGTTAGTTTACGAGTGGTGTCAGTATATTATCACAAAGTGCGCTCTGTATGTTGAACGCATTATGTGCTGTGACGTCAACCATTCTTACTGTTCTGGGATATGGCATAACGCAAATTTTTGCGTTGACGTTCGATTTTTAGTCGTGTCAGATCGGCCGTATGCACAAAGTTTCACGACGCGGGTCTAGATTTGGTTTTCGTCACTCATTTCTTTGTGTATCTTGATCAAATTTTCACTTTGGTTAGCCAGCCATGTATTGCTCTTGTCAGTGGACCAAACCTGACTACATGCCCTCTTTGGTTGGGGGTTTTGTAGCTTTACTTTTTTGTTGGTATTTATTTTTGTTGTTATTTAAGGCCTTTCTGGGTGACACTTGTTAGATCCTTGTTTTCCAGTGTGTATGTTATTTCGCATTCTATGGTTTGTTAGATGTTAGACTGACTTGGTGTTGTTCACTGGATATCAGTTATTTAGGTACTGGTTGCTGTTCAACACAGGTTGTTAGGATGGTTTTTTTGTTTTGTTTTGTTTTTTCCTTCATGGGAGATTATTCCAGCATTGTTTTGCCATTCATCATGGTGTTTTGGTTGTTTCTTGATGGTAGATTATTCTGGCATTGTTTTGGCAATGATTGCGTTTTTGGGAGAGGGTGGGATGTGTAGTTTTCTTTTCCCTGCGGTTTGGTTTGTCATGTTAAATAACTGTGTGTTTTGTGGAGACGTGTAAACAAATTTAAAGAAGAGAGAGAGAGCGCAAAATGAGTTTATATCTTTAAAAAAAACAACCAACCATACGAATGATGCAATTTTCTTAGATCAAATTACTGACCCTTTATTATGCCGAGATGGGGGTCTGCATACCCTCTTAAATTTACTCCTGGGGGTCTACAGACCCTTCAATTTCAAACTGTTGTGAAAACAGTAGCCCTGTTTGTGAACTGCTGGACAGTGGGTCTCCTTAATTGCTTGTATCTCCAGAAACTGTTCCAGATATTAATTTACTTCAAATTTTGTGTGCATTCGGGGCAGATGTTAATTTTATGACGAAGTTCATATTCGTGATTGTAACGTTGATGGATTGATTACACAAACAACTTTTACAATGTTTACAATACACATGGAGCGCATGTAACACAAACATCAGTGAAAAAGCAAAACACACTTTCCCAAATCTGTTTAAGGACTCTTATTGGAATTTTCTTGTTCTGGTGACCATGCTTCATCAGCAGAATCATTTTCAGGCCCTTAACTGTCGTCATCATTAAAAATAAGTCCATAAACCTCTGGTGCAATGAACACACATTCAAACTCGCAGCCAAGGTGAAGGGTAGGATGTTGTGTGTCATTGGGGGTCAGTCAGTTATGCTAGTAGAAATGCTGTACAGGAAATATGGTCCCTTTGACATGACCCCTCCGTGTCGACTGGACTGTAGTTGCTTATGGCAGTCTACGGGTAACTCGACTAAGTAGACTATGACGGTGAAAGAGTTAATGCTGGTATTTGCCTTAGGCTTAATGCTGATACTATGTGTGTGTTGGGGAGTATATGTGCTGTAGGATGCAGTATGTTATGTCATTTGTACAGAGCCTAGAGCTTTTTATTGAAAGCATAGGTGTCTTAAAAATATACATTATTATTATTATTATTTAATTAAAAAAAAAACCCAGTTAATCAGGGGTCACACTGATGCTTTCTTTTTTGTTAGTTCCTATTACAAAAATAAGAACTTTGAACCCATTCAACAGCATGCACATGACATCATGGGTGGGCAGACCTCAGATTCTGGAAATGAAGTAACAAGATAATAATTATATCACATTTAGCTGCTCTAACCTTGCTGTAGAACATACTTTTGACAGCAAGTGCCATGAGTGCATACACGTGACATTGAATATCTCCACTGTTTTTGTATTTAAAGGCTTGAAACTTTACATAATCTAAATTCACTAAGAGAGCCTCTGAAAATATTGAAATTGTAGTGCTCATTGCAAAAAAAATGGTCACTTTGGAGAGTTGGTTGACCTGCATTATAGTCATTAATTTTCTTATATTCACATGCAATTTTATATGTAGCTTCCTTTGGAGTAGGCATTGGATGAGTTTCGTAAGCCAGCTTTGTACCTCTCCAATTTTTTTAGTGATAATTAATTCGTATTTGAAAATAAATACCATTAAAAAAAATAAAAAATTGCGCAAACAGTGATGTAAATATATCAAAAGCATCATTGATTTACCCCTGCAAGATGTCCCCAAGCATGCCTTCAAGGGTTTTGAAATTAGAGTACTCATTTATTTACATGAAAATGATCATTTACCTAATTAAAAATGATTGACAAACATATATTAAAACTTGTTTACCCAAAGCTAGGTTGGAGGAAGGCATTGAATTTGTTAGCTAACCTGTACGTTGTACATCTTCAACTTTTGGAGTGAAAATTATAATGTGTTTGCAATTCTGGAACCAGGATTATTTTTAAAATGGTCACAAATCTTTGTATCTTTTTACAAAAAAAGCTGTCTTCTCATTAATACCCAAATAATGTTTCCAAGCAGTATTTACATAAACCTGCTGTTTTCCCCGGCACTCACATATGATTAGGTTAAATTGTGACCTAAAAATTATAAGCATGAAATCAGCTGGAAAATGATCAACTTTGATCCTCTCATATGTAAATTTTTAGTATGACGATGAGTGACATAAAATATCAGTTCGTCACTTTGTGCATTGCGATGTGGGACTAATGTTGCCATAATGTGAAACTTTTAGTGACGCCATTTCACTGCTAGTGCAATTGTTCTTCCTCAGAATGGTTGTCGCTTCGCCAGCCAACAGAATGTACAGCTGGCGTGAAGCGCCAGTTGTCCATCTGTGTTTGTGTGTGACCTTGTTTGTGGATCAAAGGGCAGGGTGAGTTAGGGTTGAGGGAGATGGGTCAGAAGGATAAGCTTAACCCTTATCAATTGGCATACTCCAGTGTGTGAAATAAGTTTGACTAAAATAGTTCAAGGGTAGTGCCAGAATAGCTTGGTGCCTCTAGGCGCCAAGCTATTCTGGCACCACCCTTGAACTAAAGCCTTTGGTCTATATCCTTATCTGTAAGTACTATAATGTAGCTGGCATATGACAGTGTGCAAATTCGAAGCTTTTAGCCTCAGTATGATATGGGTTAAAAATAGAAACAACTATGGGCTGGGTCATCACATCTTGGTTTACATTGCAGACTCAGATGAATGTGTTGAACAAGTTCAGCACAGACCTCAAGGTGCAGCTGGACAATGTGACGTCCCAGGTTGTCATTGTCAACCAGTCGCACCTTGCTTTGGAATCGATAGTGGCACAGGTGATTTGATGTCTTTTAACTCTCTTGTGCTTGCAGTTGCTGGTAGTGTTTGCAGGTTAAATTAGTAGTGGCCAAGATTAAGTGCCGATTACCTTTCATCTACTGTTGCATTAAAAAGAGTTCTCTTTGCACCTAAACTGCTGTCGAAGGCTTTGGGCTCACGTGCAATAGCAAAAGTGGGCGAGTGCAGTGGTACTTCCTTCCCCTGTCGTCGAGCTTGATAAACTTAACGTTGGCATTTTCTCAGAGGGACTGTTCAAGCCATTGTATTCAAACTTGGCCCAAGGATACTTTGTGGCAGGACCTTTTTAAACACATCAATTTTGGTGACTGCTCCCAAGGTCAAGGTCACAGAGTCCAGAAATAGGTTAAACATAGACATGTTTTCACAAAAAGTGTATTGTTTTCTCAAAACACATTACCGATGGTATTACAACTAGGTTTCTTAGCTAGTCTAATTTTAGCCCAAAAATTGTTGTGTACGAGTACGGTCATGATGGCAGGAGAGGGGCGCCATAGCCTAGGCGGAAGCCGGGTAGCCTCCCTTCCGGATCAACCACGCATGCGCTCAGCGCTTACTACTTCAGTCAGTTTCTTTGTTAGTCCAAGAGTAGGTTGTGTATGTCAGTGGCTCTCTACGTTCGGACTGTTTCTTCTTCGGTGGAAGCTTTGTGTTCGGGGGTTTTTACTTCTGTGAGCCTTTGGCTTGGACGCTTTCGTGTGGTTACAAGCCTTTCGGTGTGGCATTTCTTGGACGTGACAGCGCTTTGCGAACTTTACTCACTAGTGGGCTGGTCCGGCCTCAGTGTCTGCCCGGCCTACACTGGTTGTACCGTGCCTCTTCTCCCTCAATATGGCAAGGTAAAATCTCGGTCACTGCTTCCGTCCGCCGCTCAGGGGAAGGTTAGAGCGCTGTGCGTCAGCATACGGCATGAACTTTTCTTCGTTTCCACGGTTCGTATTGCGTGCCTGCGGGGGCATGTTAGCACGCTTTTCAATTGTACGCTATATTTTGCAGTTGGCAAGTCCGTACCTGTACAAGATGTGGACAGTTCCAGTGGCCGAGTGACGGACATGAATTTTGCCTTCCCTGTTCCGCCTGTACTTCCGCGAAGCCGTGCCTGGTCTGCGCCCCCTGGCTGGAAGAGCAGTGGACTCAGCTATGGAGCTTTTACTGCCGCGAACAGTCAACACCAGCACGGATAAGGGGTCGCAACACCGGTGAGTCCCATAGTGGCTATTACCGGGTGACAGGACAGTCAACGCCGCAGCTTAGGCCGCGAGCCAGTCCTCCTGCGCCGGCAGCTTCCACAGTACTGCCTAGTGGCCACTGTCTGGTCGCAGATCCTCGAGCTCCCAGAGCTAAGAATCGAGACAGACCCCCTTCTCGGCACATGGATGCCGCACCGGTAATCCCCACAGACCCTACTAGTGACAGGCATGGGAATTAGAAAAGTGAAAAATGTCTGAAACTAGGGGGGTCCAGGGGCATGCCCCCCCCCCCCCTCCCCTCCCCTGGGAAATTTGGGAAATTTTAAAATCTTGATTAAAATCTGTGCAATACCGCCATTTCCCCACACGTATAGTGCGCAAGACGGGAAGCGAGCATGAAAAGAGTGCGTTCAGTGTTGTATTGCCCGCTTGCATGGTAAAGTTGATGCGTAACTCTAGCGGGCGGCATATCACTTGAACGAATGCCTCGCAGTGTATAATGACCGGTGCTCAGTTACTTTTTGCACCCCAATTTTTTTTTGGGGGCGGACAATTTTTTTTTTGGCAGCTGAGCAATATCATTTCGGCGGAAATTTGCCTTTAGGCGCACAATTCCCATGCCTGCGGTTCTTACCAGGCGACAGAACAGTCAACGCCGCGACTTCGGGCGCGAGCCCGTTCTCCAACACCGGCAGCTCCCACAAACCGACTAGTGGCCTCTGCCCGGTTCCGCCGATTTCTTCGGCACGAGGTATGACGCAGGAACAGGCTTCAGCACCGGTAGCTGTCTCAGCCCCGACGTTTGCTGCTTCCAGGAAGGTGGAGCCTCGTCCTCACCGCACTCCTAACGCAAGAGGTCAGCGCTCCGGACAGGACCTTCCCGAGTGGTTCCTGCACAGGTCGCAGATTGTTCGGCGAGAGAGATCTACGAGAGCAAGCTCCATCGCCGGTAGCAGGTACAGACCCTAGAGAAAGCGGAGAAAATGAAGAAGGAAAGGTAAAAAGGACGGCTCTGGCAACACTCCTAGGGCAAGTATGCAGCACTCCAGACAGGATGTTCCGGGACCGCGCCCAGACGAGCGCGCTAGCCGGATGTGCTCTCGCCCTTCCACATAGCAGTAGTCGACGCGCTGCGTTCCGTCACGACCACGAGTCCCGCCCTCGTTCGGAGCGGCTCTTTGCTATTCGCCGCCATACAAGTCTGCGACTGCACGCTTGGTGGGACTCCCTATGACCGAGGCGTGAACAGTCCTGCTGCCTATGCGGTTGCCGCTGGGCCTCCGCTCTCCCGTGCGGTGTATGCGCCCCTGACTATTGACAAGCAGTGGTTCCAGCCTAGGGGTTCTTTCGCCATTACGGCCGACACCAGTCTGAGAGCAGCCGCCGGCTATTGATTGTAACACCCCTGCGGCGCTGACACATTCCCCGGATGTGGTGACTCGGACTGCACGAGAGGGGCCGCTCCTTACCGATCTTAGGATTTCAGCCATTTCGCGGGAGTACGGCCCTCCAAGCTGTCGGGACCAGGCCAGCACTGGCGTTCTTCGTCTCCTAGGGCAGTGACAAGTATCTTCAAACGGACGAGACTGCTAGACCATTTGGCAACCTCTCATCAGCACAGAGAGTTAGGCCAACCGGACAGTGAGCGAGCTCGACCCACCTTCTTCCCGATTGGACACTTGGGCTGCACGGGCTACGCCACGCATACCGGCCCAGCACAAGAGTACGCGGTCCAGCCTAGGGACCTTGCCGGTACCCTGGGCAGGATTGGACTACTGGGCCTTTGGCCGCCGGCTCGGCATAGAGTACAAGTCAGCGACAGTTACCCTGGGAGGCAAAGAAGGAGTTTTCGTCCCACCTAACCCCCGGTTGCACTTGATGCTTGGCGTTATGAGTTCCGAGCGGACACCACTCCTAGAACTTGGCTGATTCACGCCAGGTCGTTCAGCTCTGAGAGTAGCCAGTCTGAGTCTGACCCGCAACGTCCTGGCACTACCCGCCTCCCGGCTGCAAGCCCGGACGTGGCTTTGAAGTACGGCCCTCCTAATCCTCGGCACAGATCCAGCTCTGATGTTCAGCGTCCCGCTCTTAGGTCAGTGACAGGCGCCCACGACCGGACAAGACTGTGGGACTATCGTGCTCCCGCTCGTCGGATATAAGTTGAGGGACGAGCCGGGCGCACGACGATATTGATCGCCCGCCCACCCTGCCGTACGGACGGGCCTCTGGGTGTTAGAAGGACCGAGCGGACTTACGTATCTTGGAAGCACTTCATCCTGGGCATAACTACGGGCCCAGTGTGCGGCCTCTCGACTTATATGGAGCATGGAGTGACTCTCCGCCTGTTCGGCCTCCCGATTCCTCGCGGCCTCTAGTAGTGTTTTGTGGGCAATTGCCGCGGTATTTTTGGTGGTGTGTACACTTTGTGAAGCGCTTAGAGCCTGGGAGGTAAGTAAGCACGTTATGATAATGATCGTTTTTTAAAAAAAATTATTTTTGTAGCTTCGGCAGACGACATGGGGTCCCTCCGGGCCTCCAGGACTTGGGATGAAGTATTCCCGGTCCCAGGACGTCGCGCGTCGGTCCTGCGGAGACGGCACTGGACTACGCATGCCCAGGCCTCTTGGGACGTCGTTCAGCACAGCGAGGATCGCAGACGCCCGCCACTCGCCGCTGTTAGGGGACCTCCTGGCTTCTCGGTCACCGCCAAGCGCACTGCGTACCTCTCCTCGGTTGTTGTCTTGCCTGCTGCCACTTCTTGGGAACTGGTGCTTCGGGATGCCTCTTGTGCTGCGTCCTCGACCTCCCGACCATTAGGAAGCCGCTATGACAGTCGCCGCGTGCGCTCCTCTCTGTACAAGTTCTTTGCCACCCCGTCCTTCCGCGTGGAGACCGCCTGAGCCTTCGTGCCACGGTGCAACCTATGGACTTGGCAGTCAGCCTGGACTTCTCGGATGCGTACCTTCACGTCCCCATGCACCCGGCCTCCAGACGTTATCTACGCTTCGCCTTCGAGGGTTTAGTCTACCATTTCCGCGCGCTCCCCTTCGGCCGCAACCTCAACCCGTGGGTCTTCACTTGCATCATGGACGCTGTGGTAGCCAGGGCCCGACGAACGTCCACGAGCCCACGTCCAACTTCCTGGACGACTTGCTGTTGAAGAACCAGGCCGAGTCCGCATTGGAAGAAGACCGAGATGCCATGCATCAGCTCCTTGAGACGCTGGGCTTTCTGGTCAACTTTGGTAGTCCGGCCTCATTCCGTCGCACCGATTCGTGCACCTAGGCATGGAGTTCTGCACCGACCTCAACATCATCCGGCTGCCGGAACCCCGCATCCAGAAGTTGGCGAATCTAGGTCAGCAGGTGTCCCAGTTGACTACGATCCCTGCCAGGCAGTGGCTTCAGCTCTTGGGTCTGATGAGTGCCGCAGCAGATCTGATCCCTTTGGGGCGTCTCTACTCCCGTCCACTACAGTTGCATCTTCTCCTTCACTGGCGGCCGACGACCTCCGCCCTCGAGACTCAGATTCCGTTCCCAACTATACTCCCTCCTCTCCTTCTGCGCTGGGCAGATTCCACCTGGCTCGCGACGGGAGTGCCGCTGTTCTCGCCACCCCCTACCCTCTCCCTCTGCGTTGACGCGTGCCTCTCTGGTTGGGGAGCACCCCTCCTTCCGTCGTCCGAGACTGCCTCCGGTCTGTGGCCCCTGGATTCGCTGTCCCGACACATCAACTGGTTGGAGCAGAAGGCGGTCTGACAAGCCCTCCTTGTTTGGGAACCTTGTCTTCTACTTCAGGAGCTCCTGGTGCTGTCGGACAACTCCACGGTCGTCGCCTACATCCAGAAGCAAGACTCTCCCTCCCTCTGCATCCCCCTCTACCAGGTGCGGTGGTGTGAGGGTTGGGACATCACCCCGAGCGTGTCACATCCCGGTTACCTGAATGTCCTAGCCGACTCCCACCCCCAACGCGGTCAGCTTCTCCATACCGAGTGGTCGCTGCGTCCAGACATTGGGATGATTGGCGCAATCTGGGAGACTCCCATGATCGACCTCTTTGCCACAAGTTGGAATCGACAGCTCCCGCTTTTCGTCTCTCCAATTCCGGATCCCCTGGCCTGGGCAGTGGACGCCCTCTCCTTTTCTTGGGAGGGTCTGGTAGCCTACGCCTACCTGCCGACGGTTCTCGTCCGCAAGGTCCTACTCAAGCTCAGAGGGTGCAACGTGATCCTGTTCCTGGTGGCGCCGTTCTGCTGGACCAAGTCGTGGACGACCGACCTGAACCTCGCCACGGCCCACCCCGCGCACGATGCTCAAGCAACCACGGCAGACGCTGTACCACCCGTGCCCAGAGCGTCTCCACCGCGCCTGGAGGTTGTCCGGCAAGCCCTCACCGCTAGAGGCTTCTCAGGTGCGGCAGTGGACTCGATCGCTACAGCCAGCAGATCCTCAACCAGATGAGTCTACGAAGGCAAGTGGGGAGTACTCTGATCCTGGTGTGACGACAGAAGCCTCTCCCCCATCGATTTGACAGTTCCTCAGCTGGCGTATTCTTCCTCTGGCTGTTCATCGACCAGCAGTTAGCGCCCATCACCATCCGCAGCTACCTGGCCATGATCGCTGACACGTACAGGCATCTGGGACGACCGGACCCGGGTTCCTGCAAAGACCTAGCCGACCTGATGGCTCACTTCGGTCTACAACGTCCCACTCTGCGTTCCCTGGTGCCTCGATGGGACCTGCCTTGGGTGCTTACATGGCTCAACTTGCCTTGCTTCAAGCCGATCCAGCTTGCGAGATTACCGGATGTGACTCGGAAGACTTGCTTCCTTATGGCCCTTGCCTCAGCCTCCAGGGTCAGCGAGCTGCACGCCCTTCGGCGCGTCCTGCCTGTTTGCAGTTCCGTACGGATGGTTCGGTGCAACTGCTACCCGACCCGGCCTTCCTAGCCTAGACCGGATTCCCTTGGCTGCACCTCAATTGGTCACCATGCAATCATTAAGAGAACCAGGCTCCACCCGTGAGTCCAGACAACAAGACCCGGTGCGAGCTTTTCGTGCGTACCTGCCTCGGACCAAGCCGCCTTGCAGGGGACGCACCCGCCTATTCCTTCCTCTGTCCCAAGGTAGAAATGACATCTCAGCCAGACGATATCCTCCTGGCTTCGACACCAGAACGGATAAGGGGTTGCAACACCGGTGAGTCCCATAGTGGCTACTACCGGGAGACAGGACAGTCAACGCCGCAGCTTAGGGCACGAGCCCGTCCTTCCCACGCTTCTACCTGAGGGACCTCTCCGGCCAGAGCCAGAACCTGTCGCTGATGGGGGACATCGTGGCGGCGCAACACTCCCTCCCGGCGCCCTAGGCGCCGTAAGCATCTTTGCTAAAATTAGAGGGAGGTTGCTTGAGGAGGGTGACTCTAGTAACTTCGTTGGCAGGGGGTAGGGGCGTTATAGCGGCACCCGCCTCCTCTTCGGGATTCTTCCTAGTTGTAATACCATCGGTAATATGTTTTGAAAAAACAAATGTATTTTTCTTTAAAATAAATTTTTTGGAAAAATACTTACCGATGGTATTACTCGAAGGTCCCTCCCACCTGCCCCGCTTGCCGCTGGTCTACGCTAAGAAACTGACTGAAGTAGTAAGCGCTGAGCGCATGCGTGGTTGATCCGGAAGGGAGGCTAACCGGCTTCCGCCTAGGCTATGGCGCCCCTCTCCTGCCATCATGACCGTACTCGTACACAACAATTTTTGGGCTAAAATTAGACTAGCTAAGAAACCATTTCTAGTTGTAATACCATTGGTAAGTATTTTTCAAAAAAAATTATTTTAAAGAAAAATACATTTTTCTCAAATATTATTTTCAACTTTGAACTTCAGACCCAAACTTCTTACAGAGATACTACTTTGAATGACCCCTTGGAAAGGTCAAAGGTCACAAGAGGTCCAGAAGTAGTTTTTAAAAAAAAAGCAATATGTTTGACCAGAAAATTTCTTAAAGCGATACTATTTTCAACTTCAGCTGTTCTTGTTTGTTTCAGGTACACATGTGTCGTTTTAATCCCTTCTCTGCCAGGGAAAACATTACTTCTTTGAAACTGTTGCAAAGTTAACACCAGATAACCCCATTCATCTGATTAAGAAGGATATACATGAAGCCAATAAGAGGCAAAGAAAATTGTGAACTCCTGTATCGAGGGAGCTCGTGTGGTTATTTGCCTCCTGCATTTGTGTAGTGTTTGCATTTTCCTGGCAGTGGAGATGTTAATTTTTAGAAGGAAAGCTTAACACTGGTGTAGCTTGATAATACTGCTTGTATCTTGTCTTGTGACATTACAAGTTTTAATTCAAACAAAATGGAAAAATCAAGATTATTCCCCATGTTCAGGCAGCCATTAGTAGTAGTACTGTAAAAGTACATGTGGTCCAGTGTGCAAGGGGGTTAACCCATTTAACCCCAAGCCACATTTTGCAAATTTTAGAGGTGTCACCTAATAACTGTGTACCAGTTGCAGGAGATGGATGAAGCATGACAATTCATGCTTCAAGTAAATATGGCACTATACTTGAATTATCATGGTCAATCCGTCTCCTGCTGTAATGTGTCTGGGCTAAATGGGTTAATGAATTTTCACAAGCTAGCTTTGCTTCCGTACAATTGCAGAAGTCCAAACTGTTGCCATCTGGGCTTAAGGAATATGGTAATGCAGCAAACACGAGTGGAAGTCCAGATACTGATCATGTGACCGACCTAGAAAACAAGTTGCAGATGCTACAGCAGCAGATTTCTCAGGTAGGGATGGACATACAGGGTTTTACGTCAGTAAGAAGGTGAGATCAAGAGTGTTCCCCATAACACCCAACAGGGTTCATTTCTGTACTGATGCACAGTTCTGAAACATGCATGATACTGATTCACAGATAACATTTTCACAACACTATTAACCCTTTTAGCCCCAAGGTCCCATTTCTCAAATTTTGGAGGTGTTGCCTAACGACTATGTACCAGTTGCGGGAGATGGATTGGCCATGATAATTCAAGGGTAGTGCCAGATTAGCTTGGCGCCTTCAGGCGCCAAGCTAATCTGGCACTACCCTTGAATTATCATGGTCAGGGCTTCACCTGCTCTTAGGGATCTGGGGTTAAAAGGGTTAACCACCTTTTGTGTGCATCTACCAGGACTGAAAGTTCTTGAAACAGTATCAGTGGCTCAGAGATGAGAATCTTCCGCCTTTTAGCGGAAATCCGCTCTTTCCGAAGGTCCCAGGGTCATTTTTGAGATCGGTTTAAATCCGGTGAGAAAATGTTAGTGTATATGACTAGGGTGAGTTGTTGATTTTCGATCTCGCAGCTTATTCCCACTCGTTCCCATGCGGATTGTTGTCATTTAGTTCGCTCTCACTTCGTTTCCGTCGATCCACCAAGCTTTCCTCCTTTTTGTCATTTTAGGATTCTCATCTCTGGTGGCTACATGTATAAGCGGGCTGTTGTTTTTCACTGACAGTGGACACAGATCGTGTTTCTGCAGTCTGTAGTAATTCAATGCCACAGGGCCCCAGCCATCCCTGGAACATGGATTCAGAGTGGAGTCAGCAAGAGACCTCGATCCGCATGAGCCCCTGCTATTCAGGGAGCTCATGAGGATCCATGTCTCTTGACGTTGGACTGTGTTCACTTTCTCTTAGCAGTCATTGGGTTAACCACTCAGCCAGGCGCACGTATTTCCCAAGTTTTGGAGGCGTTGTCTAATGACTATTCACCTGTTGCAGGAGATAGATCGACCATGATAATTCAAGGGCAGTGCCAGATTAGCTTGGCGCCATCAGGGGCCAAACTAATCTGGCACTGCCCTTGAATTATCATGATCGACCCATCTCCTGCTGTAGTGTGTCAGGGCTGAATGAATTAAAAGCTGAACCCAGGAAAGATTCAACTGCCACATGATTTGTAATGTCTTCTGGATGATTGGGGCTCTGAAGTGCTTTGGTTCTGAAGCTGCTATGTACTACTACTTTTTTTCAGGTTTGAGAGATTATGGTACTGTTAGTGTTATTACAAGTGATTATAGTAATGGTTGTAATAAGAAATAATTCTCATTTGACTCAGCATGTTAAGTTTAACACATTGAGCCCTTATGCACCACAAGATATTGATCAACCATTATAGTTCCAGGGTGGTGCCTAAATAGCTTTGTCACCAGTTGGACCACCATTGAGCTACATATTATCACAGTCGATCTGTCACCTGAAGTCCCAAATAGTGATTTTCGACCATAGGGCTCATTATGTTAATTTTTTCTTTAAAGTTTTCACAGTTATTATTTTAAAATCAAAGCAGATTGTCTTATATTAAAGGTTGGAATCTGTCTATGTTGACTCCTGTTTTTGTTGCTCTCTCAGATCCAGACTGATCACAGCTCCATGAACAGTTCCCAGGTTGGCCCAGTGACGGCACCGGGTTTGTTAGATGCAGAGATCAGCTCTCTCAAACATGAGCATGAGGAATTCCTCACCTTCAAGGTGGATGTCATGAAAGACGTCCAGGTAAATATTGTCCTGCTTGATTGAGATCCTTGTATGTGCTTTCCATGCCACACCTCCCCCAAATCCCATAACTACATTGTGCATGCAACCACTGGTACTGTTTACAGTGCCGGTGACTGTATAGTTTACACAGGCACATGATCAGTGTCTCCTGATTTGTGTTAGATGCTGAACGGATCACTGACAAGTCTGGAAGAAACGGTTGGCTCACTGAAAACCAACGTGGGAATTTTGTTCACACAAATGTCGGACATTATGCAGCAGACATCTAACGTGACAACAGTCGTTGAGGGGCTTGTACATTACATGGAGAGCCAGAAAGAACAGACCAAGCCTGCTGCTAACACTATAAAGGATGCTATAGGTGTGTTTTTCATTAAGTTTGTTCAATGCATACACACATTCAAGCTTAAAACAGACATAATTATGTGGAGGAACAGTTACACACACAGATACACGCACGCTCTGTCTGTGCACAAGGACACATAAAATATCACTCTGTTTACATTGATCATTTTTGGCTAATGTGCGATAGCAAAAGTGAGTCTAAGTAATGGGCTATCCAGCGTGTGTCCATCATCTGTTGTCCGTGGTAAACTTTAACGTTGGTATTTTCTCGGAGACTATTTCACCCTCAGACTTCAAAATGCGGAATCTGCCCACATTGTTACAGTTCAAAGCTCACTTAAAGACTTTTCTGTTGGGCATTTAACACTTAGCTCATCTTTAGCTAACTGCTGACTGCCGTTTATTCTGATCCTAGAGAAAGTGAACGTATAGTGTTGGGAAGAGATGGGGTGGTTTAAAGTAGTGTATAATAGTGCGTGTGTCTGAGAGAGAGGGTGTGCTGTTGTGCATGCGCAGTGAGTCCAGTATTTTCTTGGAGAACAGCGCTATACAAGAACTATGTATTATTATTATTATTAAACTTGACTCAAGGGTACTTTGTGGTAAAATCCTTCTAAACATCCCAATTTCAGTGACATCTCTCAAAGGTCAAGGTCACAGGGAGTCCAGAAATGGGTAAAAAATAGCCATATTTTGACACAAATTGTTCTCTTTAAATACTGTTTTCAACTTCAAACCCGTACTTGGTACAGAGATGCCTGATGGTAAGACCTTTCTCTGCATACTAATTTGGATGACCCCTCAGAAAGTTCAAGGGTCACAGGAGGTCGGCAAATGTGTGAAAGTGCCAGTTTTGGGCTCACGTGCAAAGCAAAAGTGAGTCTGTGTTCTGGGCCAGTGGTCATCCGTCCTGTGTCTGTCGTCTGTCCGGCCTTCACCGTTGTCCGTGGTATGGTAACTTTAACATTAGCATTTTCTCGGAGACTATTCAAGCTTTGCAAACTTTTTAATCAAATTTGGCGAAAGGTCTGCTGATGGCAAGACATTTCTATGCACACTAATTTAGTTGACTTATGGCAAAGGTCAAGGGTCACAGGGATTGACATGTGTGAAAAATGCTTAGATTTTGAGAAAACATGGATTTTGCTGACGCTGAAGCCAGCCCTTTACTTATTATCACAAAGGTCACACGTGTGTTGGCCATACATGTGAGCCATAAGGGCTTTTTTGTTGATAGAATTGTAATTTTTATCAATGTTTTGGACAACCTTTCAGTCAGATTTGGCACAAAGGTAGCTGATGTTAAGACCTTTCTGTGCATTCTGATTTAGTGGTCCCCTGGCAAAGTCAGGGGTCATGGGGGTCCAGAAAAGGGTCCAAAATAGCCATATTTTGATAAAAACCTTTTTTCTCAAATACTATTTTCAACTTTAAACCCAAACTTAGTATAGAGATACCTGATGATAAAGCCTTTCTATGCATACTATTACTAATTTGGATGACCCCTCGGAGAGGTCACAGGTCACAAGAGGTTGGCAAGTGTGTGAAAAATGCCAGATTTTGATAGAATTGTAGTTTTTGGCTCACATGCGAAACAAAAGTGAGTATGTTCTGGACCAGTGGTCGTCATCTGTCAGTCCTTCGTCCGTGGTAAACTTTAATGTTGGCATTTCCTTGGAGACTATTCAAGCTACAGTCTTTTAAACTTGGCCCAAGGATACTTTGTGGCAAGACCTTTCTAAACATACCAATTTCAGTACCTCTCATAAAGGTCAAGGTCACATGGGTTCAGGAAATATATAAAAAATAGCTATTTTTGGACATCATTTATTTTTTCTCAAATACTATTCACAACTTCAAACCCAAACTTGGTGCAAAGATACCTGATGGGTAAGACCTTTCTACGCACACTAATTTGGTTGATCCTCGGAAAGGTCAAGGTCACAGGGGTTCAGGAACTATATCAAAATAGCTATTTTTGGACATAATTTATTTTTTCTCAAATTCTATTCACAACTTCAAACCCAAACTTGGTACAAAGACCCGTGATGGTAAGACCTTTATATGCACACTAACTTTGTTGATCCTTTGGAAAGGTCGAGGGTCACAAGAGCTCAGGAAATAGGTCCAAAATAGCCATATTTTTACAAAAGATGTTTTTTTCTCAAATACTATTCACAACTTCAAACCCAAATTTGCTACAGAGATACCTGATGGTAAGACCTATCTATGCATACTAATTTGGATGACCCCTCAGAAAGGTCAAGGGTCACAAGAGCTCAGGAATTAGGTAAAAAAAAATAGCCATATTTTGACAAATGTTTTTTTTTTGTCAATTACTATTCACAACTTCAAACCCAAACTTGCTACAGAGATACGTGATTGTAAGACCTATCTATGCATACTAATTTGGATGACCCCTCGGCAAAGGTCAAGGTCACAAGAGGTCGACAAATGTGTATAAAATGCCAATAATTGTAGTTATTATCAACATTTTGCAAACTTTTAAATCAAATTTGGCACAAAGGTAGCTGATGATAAGACCTTCCTATGTATCCTAATTTATTTGACTCATCGCAAAGGTCAAGGGTCATGGGGGTTTCACAAATGTGTGAAAACTGATTAAATTTTGAGAAAACGTAGATTTTATTAGTGCAGAAGCCATCCCTTTACTTATTGTCAGACGTGTGGATTGGTCATACACGTGAGCCATAAGGGCGTTGCCTTTCTTGTTATCAAAGTTTTTGGAAAATGTCAATACGATTTGGCATAAAGGTAGCTGATAATAACACCTTTTATATATACTAATTTAGTCTACCCCTCAAGGAGGTCAAGAGTCATGGAGGGTGAACAGATTTGTAAAAAATGCATTAAAGCATACATTTTGAGAAAACTCTATCACGGGTACAAAAGCCAACTCTTTACTTATGTTTAGACATTTGAACACTTGCTCATTTCAATGACTTGTTGGAAAGTTCAAGGTCACACTTATTATGTAGATTGGTCATACATGTGAGCCATAAGGGCTTTCCCTTTTTTTCTTAGAATTGTGAACAAGTCAAGGACTACTACACAGTAGTCCTTGGAACAAGTGCATATTTAGAATACATGTACTAAAAACAATTCTATGTGCAGACACTGATAATGAAGCTCCATATTTCCCATCAGCTCCAGAAAGACAGAACACAGGTAATTAATCAGTTTCATGAGAAAAGGGATACCTTCTGCAGGTGGTCTCATAGCTTTTGGCTCATATGCGATACCAAAATTGAGTCTCTGTATTAGTCCTCCATCATTTTCTCAGAAACTATTTTAGGTCTAGACTCTGAACTTGACCCAAGGATACTTTGTGGCAATACATTTCAAAACATACCAATTTGAGTGACCTCACTCAAAGGTCAAGGTCACAGTGGGTCAAGAAATAGGTCCAAAATTGCTTGTTTTTAACAAAACTTGTTTTTTATCTCATGCTATTTTTTAACTTCAATTTCAAAGCCAAACTTGATAATAAGATGATCTTTATTATAAGATTTGCCTGCACATACTGAATTGGGTGACTCCGCTCAAAGGTGAAGGGTCATAATGCGTTTAAAAAGGAGCATATCTTTGGCTCATGTGTGAAGTAAAAGTCAGTATGTTCCAGGCCAGTAGTTGTCTGTCTCGCATCCGCCGTCATCCGTGGTAAACTTTTAACGTTGGCTTTTTCTTGGAGACTAAGCCACAGTCTTCAAACTTGGCCCAAGGATACTTTGTGGCAAGACCTTTCTGAGCATACCAATTTCATTGACCTCTCTCAAAGGTCAAGGTCACAGGGGATGAGGAAATAGGTTAAAATAGCCATATTTTGACTATTTGTTTTTTCTCAAATACTATTTATAACTTCAAATCCAAACTTGGTACAAAGATACATAGTGGTAAGACCTTTCTATGCAGACTAATTTGGATGCTCCATGAAAAAGTTCAAGGGTCCCATGAGATCAGGAAATGTTTAAAATAAAAGCCATATTTTGACAAAAGATGTTTTTTTTCTGTTCATAACTTTAGACCCAAACTTGGTACTGAAATACCTGATGGCAAGACCTTCCTATGCATACTAATTTGGATGAGCCTTAGGAAAGGTCAAGGGTCACAAGAGATCTAGTACTAATATGTCCTCGTTCTCAGAAAGAAAAATCTGACCACATCACTCCCCTGCTCAAACTCCTTCACTGGCTCCCCATCCCCCAACGCATCCAATACAAGATTCTGTCTCTCTGCTACAAATCCCTGAACAAGTACGCTCCTGCCTATCTCTCCAACTTACTTCACACCTACACTCCTTCCCACTCCCTCCACTCCACCTCCGACCCTCTCTGCCTCCACATCCTCCGCACCAAACTCAGCACTTGTGCCCCCCGCTCCTTCTCCGTCTACAGTCCATCCATCTGGAACACTCTCCCACTCTTCTCTCCATCAGAAACACACTCTCTCCTCCTTCCAGTCCGCCCTCAAAACTCATCTCTTCCAACAGTTCTAGCACTATAATATCACCACACCAAGCTGACTGTCGTAATGCATTTGTGGTACGTGAGTCATTGTCTAAAGCGTGCGCATGCGTGCATGAGTTGTGAGTGCACACTTAGAGTTATAATTATTATAAGATAAGCGCATTATAAATACCATAATTATTATTATTTATGTAACAAATTGCTTTGACCAAAAATTGTTTTTTTCTTAAATACCATAAAACTTCTAACTTTTCAGTATTTTTTCCCTGATAAAATTCCCGATTTTACCAAAATGCCGAAAAATTGGGTCAAAACAAAATATTGAACTGAACATCAGTCAGTGCCGAAATATTAGAGTAAAGACTGCTTGTGCTGAAAATTAGAGGAAAGACTTTCTGTGCTGAAAATTAGAGGAAAAGTAACTGCTAAATTTAATCTAAGATCGTAACATACTGATACCACTCTGTACTCCGTAAACGGCGTGGCCATCGGCCGTTATCATAGATAGATAGATACTGTTTATTGCCATTTGCCTTAAAAACATAAAGCATAGGAATGTGGTGACTGACACAAAAAATTATAAGGGTAAAGACAGGCATTGGGAGCAGAGACCAGCCAACCCCAATTTTGGCTCAAGTGGAGGAGTAGAACTTTGGAGCAAGCGTTAGAAAGTCACACGATGAAAATTCCGCGGCATATAGGATCTGAGAAAAATCAATACTGATCTATTTCATTTTATTGGGACTAAAAAAAAATCTGATTGGCTGATTCTTGCAGCATTTCGTACACTAAATCACATTGGCTAAGAAATAAAGAACACAAAGTGTACACCTGTGAAAGCCCATGCTTCAATAGAAACATGGAATCGGTGTACCTCAGGTGTTAAAGTGTTAGATCGCAGTGGCCAGGGGTTGTATTTTCAAGCTTGCCTAATGGCGGTACCCGATTGCCCACACCGTATAAACTTGGCCTGACAATGAAAAGATTTCCTGTCACAGTAGATCAAAGATCCTGTGTAAGCAACTTTGGAATTAAATGCGTCAGGGAAAAAACATCTCTGATGCCGAAATTAGTACCGATACCTTTCTAAGTCATAAGCGGACCACCATTAATATGTAAGTACCAGATCTGTGTGGATAATTGACATGTAAACAGCCATCAACTTCCACAATTGCCAGTCAATGCAATCCAGTTTCTCATCTAACCACCCGATACAAACTCTGCGCTAGAGTTATAGTTTCACTCCAGCCTTAGGAGTGGCAGGGGTTCATGAGAACTTGGTTCGTGCTGGCCACGAGTGACTTCATTTATATCTTTTGCTGAATGCGCTGCATGTCGATGTAGCCATACTGTCCTATCAAGCCTGGCCGACTCAGCACACAGCAAGGGAATAGTGAACACCCCATCCTCTCTCCCATTCAGATTAAGTAACTGTGTTGTCTATGAGCGTGGATGGGTCCACAAAGCATGCCTGTTTTAGGGATGTAGATGATCGTCTTGTTCTATACCTGCGTATTTCTCTGTGGGCTGGCGAATGGGTGCCTGATAGGCGGGGGCAGGGGATCTAACTGTTCGTCTGTCCAGCGCTGAGTGATTCCCCTTGGTTTGTTGTACAATTCTGCCAGCGCTAGCCTCACCTATCTGGTTTGTGAGTATGCCTGTGGTTAATGCAGTGTATGAGGGGACATCTGGATCTATGCTTTGTGAATGGTACCCAGTAGGTTCACCTAAAGTGTTGCATCACTCAAGCGTTGCGCGGCGGTTTAGATCAGTTACACTGGCAGTACCGTAAAGCCGCGAAAAGTATGCGGTCATGGCAGTCGTCACTCTGTCTTCACTGCTGGCTGCAATGGGAATTTTTATCCTCCCAATCGCCCAAAATGTCCTCTAATTGTCGAAAATAGATTTCAACCAAATTGCCGAAAATTTAGAGCAATGCCGAAAATCGACTTTTATATCTTTTGACAAATGCCAGAAAATTTGGAGCAAAAAAAAATTGCGGAAAACTTAGACGTTTTACGGTACTATTTACAACATCAAATGCAAACTTGGTCCAGAGATACCTGATGGTAAGACCTTGGTATGCGTGCTAATTTGGATGACCCCTTGGAAAGGTCAAGGGTCACAAGAGATCAGGAAATGAGGTGAAAAAAGTAGAATTTTAGTTTTTATCTTCTCTTTTGCAAAACTTGTCAACCAAATCTGGCAGAAAGGTAGCTGTTAAGTCCCTTTTATGCATTCTATTACAGTTCACTGCTCGCAAAGGTCACTGGTCACAGGAGATTGATAAAAGTGTAAAAATGTAAATTTTGAGAAAACGTGAATTTCGCAAGTACAAAAGCCAACCCTTACGTTCGAACTGGATCGATGATGCACATGACCCTTAAGGGGTTTGACATTCTTGTTTGGTAAAATGTAAGTTTTTATTGACACTTTTGCAAACATGTCAATCAAATGTGTCTGGAGGCTAGTTGATGATGAGACTTTCGTATGAATTCCAATTTGGCTTATAAAGGCCAAGGGTCAAGGGAGATCGACAAATTGCACATGAAAAATGCACATATTGACGAGACATGGAGTTTTAAGGTGCTATTGCCATTTGATAACATGATGCAGCTGGAAGAGACAGATCCTCATGAGACCCTGCAGTTGTGGGGGATCATGCGGATCTATGCCTTGTGATAACACCACTGTATCCATGTTGTATTGATGGCTAGGGCACTTCAGTATTGAACTAACAAATATTCAGAAACACAATCTGTGTCCACTTGCAATGAAGGACTTCGAGTGACTGGATTAATTGTAGACTCTGTTTTTCATCATCACATTTAGTTTCACTTCTTTTTTGTGTGTGTTTACTTTCAGGGACATCAAGCCCAATCAGAGCTCCCTCTGAGAAAGCTCCATGGGAAGACACGGGCTCAAGCACACAGTCTCCTGTACCAGGTACCCATCATCTTCCTTAGCTGATGCAGCATGTTAAAAAAAAAAAATAGATTGACTTTTGCAGTGTGCCTCAATGAGACTTTGTTTTTGTGTTTAACCCTTTTCATCCTGATACGTTATTGACTGATAACTATTTATGACTGATAGTTCATGGGTGGTGCCAGAATAGCTTGGCGCCTGAGGTGCCAAGCTATTCCGGCACCATCCTTGACCTAGAATGGTTGATTTATCTCCTAATCTGTAATGTAGCCTTCATAGAATAAAAGCAACTTAAAAAAAAAAAAATCAGCCCCAGGAGGTAATGAGTTTAGCAATTGCCATTATTTCTTGTCCTTTGGTGAGAAATATGTGTATAGTTTTTTAAATTGAATTATTAATATTAAATGATTGTTTCTCTTGTTTTCAGGTGCATAATGCATTTGGAACTTTGACCCTTTGGTTTTCGGTAGCGCTTTTTGTCTCGGTGGTTCCCGTAGATTCCTACAGGAATCATCACGACAGAATGCGCTACCGACAACTGAAAGGTTAAAATTGAAGTTGAACGACAAAGGTTTCCATGTTCCATCAGTCTCCATTCCATGATGCTCTCCATTTGTGCAGATTATTAACATCACCAGTTGCCAGAGGTCATTTGAACACTTGGGGCCCACTGGAATGTTTACATGCAGTGTTTGCTATTATCTGGCAATCTGACGACTCTCTTTTACTAACCCCTTGACTGCTGAGAAAAAGGAAACAATGAACAATGAACCTTTATTTTCCAACGGTAGAAGTTATTGGTAACAGGACCAGTTTTCAAACTGGAAACACAGTTGAAGGGGCTCATGAGGATCTAGGCCTCTTTGCTGACACCACTTTGTGTCCATGATCCTTGGATGGCTGGGGCTCTTCGGTGTGGAGTTAACCCTTTTTGTGTTGGTAGTAGGGGGTTTTGTCGCGATGGTTCCTTTGGAATCATTGCGACAAAAACCGTTACTGTCATGCAACGGATTAATAAAGATTGCAAAGAGCATGATCTGCAACAGTTGGCTGTGAAGGGGTTAAATTTGGGTTCAACTATGTGTGGTTTGTAATTAGAAAATGCAGTTGCAGGGACTTCAGATTGAAGTTGTAGGTAGTGTTTATCTCTTAACCCTTATCATTTGGAATACACCAGCGTGTGAAAGAAGTTGGACTAAAGTAGTTCCAGGGTAGTGCCGGAATAGCTTTGCGCCTCTAGGCGCCAAGCTATTCTGGCACCACCCTTGAACTAAAGCCATTGGTCTATATCCTTATCTATAAGTACTATAATGTAGCTTGCACATGACAGTGTACAAATTTGAAGCTTTTAGCCTCAGTAGGATATGGGTTAAAACAAAATGTAAGTGCTTGTCTATAGATATCCTGACAAACAAAAGAAATGCACCATTTTTTTAAAAGAACGGAAAAACTAGTGTTTTGGAGCATTACAGAAATGCCGCAATTCTTTTGTTCGTCATTATAGTTTTGTACCATATGGCTCAAAGCCGTAAAGTCCAAATTGACGAACCAGCACAGATTTATGATCTGAAATCTGGAGCAGAAGAGTCGTTGCTAGGCACGTAGAATGGAGTTTGAGAACTAGCAAAGTAAGGACCATCCTTTGGAATGACAGGACTAAATTGAAACTTTTTAGCTGTGTTTTTTGAGAGCATTTTTCTCTCTCTGTTGGTTTTAAGTTTGCTGAGTAGGGGTCACGATTTCTTGGCTTACAATTTGATGCATTGTTGTGATCTCATTGTACAGATACATGTCGCACTGATCATTCGATTACATTTTGAGCTCAGCAGACCTAGTCATCAATCAACCGGATATTAACCTATTTAGCCCCGACGCACTACTCCAGATGAATCAACCATAATAATTTTAAGAGTAGTGCCAGATTAGCTGGGTGTCAACATGTGCCAAGCTTATCTGGCACTACCCTTGAATTACCATGGTCAATTCATCTCCTGCAACAGGTACATAGTTGTTAAGTGACACATCTAAGATTTGGGGTTAAATGGGTTAGGTATGAGTGCTATAGTTGATAGATTTGTGGAGTTTGCATATCCCAGTAAGTCAAAGGCTGTCAGGCCCACATCAGCTGCAGTTGGCATGCGCACAGCCATGTGGGCCCTCTACTGCTAACACTGACTCTATTACCTTTTGCTTTCTGGGAACGTAGTTGGTAAGGGAGATGTTCCCATCAGATGACACTGAACATAGTGACATGGTTGCATTGTGATAGACTTTGTGTGGTAGCAACAAAATGGCACAAGGTCTTAGCAACTTCAGCTTTAACCCATTCAGCTCTGATGCACTAGAGCAGGAGATGGGTTGACCATGATAATTCAAGGGTAGTGCCAGATTAGCTTGGCGCTGACAGGCGCCAAGCTAATCTGGCACTGCCCTTGAATTATCATGGTCGATCCATCTCCTGTAACAGATGCATAGTCGTTAGATCACGCCTCCAAAATTTGGGAAATACGTGCGTCGGGCTGAATGAGTTAATAGTGAATAGCGACATATAGAATTGACAACGAAAGTTTCATGACTGTATCACCCATTTATGCAGGTTGTGTCATCAGTCTTCGTACAGTACTCATTATGCAAAAACATTCTCACCCTAGATGCACTGTGTGTTTGTACAGATACAAACAAAAATATCACTGTGTGGCAAATCTGTGTGTGCGCACGCACACATTGTGTGTGTGTGTGTGTGTGGATATTTATGTGTGTGTGTGTGTGAGAGAGAGAGAGAGAGAGGATGGTCACTTATAGTCTTTCATGCAGATCATTTTAAGAAATGTGCTTATTGTCAGGTATGTCATAGTGGAAGGATATGAATGTGAAGATAATGGGGCAGAAATGTACATTAGTGTATGAGGGAGGTAATATTTGATGCTTTTTGTTGTATTTGTGTTCAAAGTATGCACTTGAGCACGTCATGTAAATAACTATCTCAAAATGGTTTCAATCTTGCATGATGCATTTAGTGTGTGAATGTAAACTGTAGAAAATATAAAGCTTTGTTTTCTTCTGTCAGTTCATTTTTAAATGTTTCTGTTTTCTGTAAAATTGGCAAACACACGTTCATCTGTCATTTTAACAGAGCAAACATTAGACATAGTTATTTGATTTACTGTTATGAAATTGTAAATGTTCAATGAGATGATTTTGAATACAATTGATCACTCTACATTCCAGTATAAGCAGATGCATACTGTACACCTAGAAAGCACACAGCACTTGTGCAGACATTGGTTGTCATTTGCCTGTGCAGTCGTGTGCAGGCCAACTACAGCCAGCATCCGCCCGACTGCCTTTTGTTGTTTACTTTGCACTTTGTTAAGCTTTGTGTGTTTCAAACGCCCCATAAGAAGACATCACTGAGCACACTCAGCCAGGTTGTTAGTGATCACATTTATCGACAATATGTTGGGTAGTTGTCACATTTATCTGACATTCATTCATGCAGTTCATCCACAAAACAGATTGAATCCAGTTTGACATGATTACGACTGCAGGTTAGATTTTTTTTTACATGCTTATATGTGATGTATTTTAAAGGCATTAAGAATTGTTCATGACATAAACACACCATTATTACTTGTACATAATGCATAATGTACATATGATCAGTTGATGACATTATTGTTGAAATCTAAACATTTTAGTATGAGATGATTAAAATCTGAATGTGTGTAAATTATTATATGCAGTGTGTCTTGCATTTGCTATTTTTATCTCTCTGTGTGTTTGTTTTTCACCCTTTGGCTGCCAGTAGCGGCTTTGGCTGTATATGCGTGGTACTGTGGTTTATTAGAGAGCGCTGTGCAGCCCAGTACCTCCGTCTTCAGCACTCGGGGTTTCTGTCGGCGTTACCTCACCCTTAACTCCTGGTCAAAAGGCCTTTCCTGGGTGCACAGGATGGTTTGGTTTTGGAGTGTCCTTCTAGATGGGTTGCCGACCAAGGGTTATGGGTTCGATCTACTCTGGTTTTTCCTCGGAGTTTTCCATCTCGAACCCCCCACCCGGTTTTGCCGTGGGGGACTTGGGTGGGGTTAACTACATTTTAGTTCCCAGGGTCACCCTGGTCAGCCCCACAGGGTGGGTTTTTCCCTCTATTCTGGGGCATGTGTTTCTGTCTACCTTTGGTCCATTCAGCTGTATTTGCCTTTTTAAAACTCTCCCTGTCTGCGCTGCCTGTAGCTCTTGATATTGGATGTGTGTTGCTAAATGGTCTTAGCTTTATTTATGCCCCATGTCTTAGGTTTATTTAACGTATTGGACCGGCTGGCGACATGCATTCAATGTTCTGTTTAGTTGGGTTTTTTTTCACAAGCAGTGCAAGCACGTCCTGAGAAAATCTTGTTGCTGTCGGGACGTTAAGCAATGTTCAATCAATCATTTTCCATCTCGAAGGAGATCTGCCAACCAAGGCTATCGAGCGTCCCTGCCCGGATTTGTATAGGGTTTACTCCCCTAGCCTCCAAGGCACCCACAAAGCAATTGGGCTATTTACCCATAGCTGGGGATCTGGTTCATGGACATCGGGGCTTGTCCACACATCGATGGGCCTGCATGCCGCATATCTGGGGGCCAGACCTCCTCCGAGTCCTCTGTAATTCAGCCCGAGTCCGTAAGGTGCTCGGTTACCGTGAGTCGCCACAAGGAGGCACTACATGAGGCTTGTTGTTGGAGAGTCTGTGTAGGCAATGAAGAAGCTGACAGAATGGCAAAAGTGGGCGCAGAGGAAGAACAAGATGAAAATGGAGTCGGCTTCACAGAGATGACCATCATCAAGTCTGTATACAGACCACCACAACGGCCCCTAGACAGTTGCCATCAGCTGTCCAGACAAGAACAGGTGACCATCTTCCGTCTGAGAACTGGGCACAACCGACTCAATTTCCACCTGCACAGACGTTTCCACCTCGTGCCCTCTCCCCTGTAACAAAGACAATGAGGCTGAACACAACCAGGGAAGAACCAATCTTGCTTGCTGGCACCCCGTTGGAGGAGGTGGAGTCCTTCACCTATCTCGGGAGCATCATAGACAAAAAAGGCGGCACTGATGCAGATGTCAGAGCACGAATCGGTAAAGCCAAAGCAGCCTTTCTCCAGTTAAAAAAAGTGTGGAGTTCCAGAGAGCTGTCACAACACACCAAAGTCCGGATTTTCAACTCCAATGTAAAAGCAGTTCTCCTATATGGAGCAGAGACATGGAGATTGACAAAAACCACAGTCAACAGAGTACAGACCTTCATGAACAGTTGCCTTAGAAGAATTTTGAAAATCCACTGGCCAGAGAAGATCAGCAACGTCAGACTCTGGGACAGAACAGAGCAGATAACAGCAGAGAATGAAATTGGGCGAAGAAGATGGGGATGGATCGGTCACAGCCTGAGAAAGCCAGCTTCCAGTATCACTAGGCAGGCATTGTCATGGAACCCCCAGGGAAAGAGGAAAAGAGGTAGGCCGAGAAACTCCTGGCGTCGAGACCTCCAAGCAGACATCAAGAGACTGGGAACCACCTGGAGTAGAATCGAAGGAGAAGCACAGGACAGGAGTTGCTGGAGGTCTCTCGTCGACGGCCTATACCCGGGTAGGGGTGACAGGCGTAAGTAAGTAAGTAAGCCATCTCCCCTGTGCCTCCCCACAAGGTCTGTCCTGGGGGACTTAGGTGGGGTTAACTACTTTTTAGTTCCCAGGGTCACCCTGGTCAGCCCCACAGGGTGGGTTTTCCCCTCTATTCTGGGGCATGTGTTTCTGTCTACCCTTGGTCCATTCACCTGTCAGGACGTTAAGCAATGTACAATCAATCCATTCACCTGTATTTTCCTTTTTTAAAACTCTCCCTACTGTCTGCGCTGCCTGTAGCTCTTGATATTGGATGTGTGTTGCTAAATGGTCTTGGGTTTATTTAGCGTATTGGACCGGCTGGCGACATACATTCAATATTCTGTTTAGTTGTTTTTTTTCCACAAGCAGTGCAGGCACGTCCTGAGAAAGTCTTGTTGCTGTCGGGACGTTAAGCAATGTACAACCAATCACACCCTGTGCCCTTGTGGAGAAGCAGAGCACATCCTCCAGGACTGTGAGAACCACCAGCTGCTGAGGCAGGAGATCTGGCCGAAGCACGCCACTCTGCAAGAGAAACTGTACGAGCCTGTGGAGGCGCTACAGAAGACCACAGATTTCATTTTGAGAGCCAAACTCCAAGTGTGGCTACGTTCGAGAAGAAGAAGAAGAAGACTTAGCGGCTTTTGTTGTGATGATTCCTGTAGGACAGCCAAAGGGTTAAATGAAGCTCAACTTTGGTGATGTTCGTCATAGCGCTCCATGTAGCAAAGTTACATATGCAGATTTTACATACGGCTTGATTGATTGTTCATATGCATCTTTCCGAGTACGCAAGAGGGCATCGGGCCGACATCAGCTGTAGTGGAGCCATGCGCAGCTGAGCCGACATTCGTCCGGTAGCCTTTTCTTGCTGGGTTATTATTATTCATGTATGATTGTGGTGCTTGTTAGTGAAATGTTGAAAACTAGTCTTTGATTTGTGTAAGGCAACTTTGTATTGGCAATCATATCATGCTTTATGAGGTCATACGTTTAGTCCCTGTGACTACAGGTCTGCCTCAGTATAACATAACCAGCAGAACCGGCCTGAGATAACCTGTCACTAAGACCATGGCTGTAGCTGTCGCTGTAGCCATCTAAATGATGGTCCTTAATGACAGGTCACATGTTTTGCCTTTGAAGACTTCTCTTGAGGGAGCACGGCTTTTAAAACCGCTTTTTTAGAAGAAAAAAAAAAATAATGGTCTTGAAAGACGTGCTTCCTCAAGAGAAGTCGTCCCCTTCCCCCCCCCATCCACCCACCCATAAAAAAAGTTGTGACAATGTGGAAAGATGTGCGGCCCACAGTGTATGCAGATGAGGCCGCTTGAGCAAACCGCATCGGCCGCATGTGGCCTGCACACAGATGTACGTGGAGCGGCCAACTGCAAGGCCGACTGTACTGGTCCCACGGGATGTTTTCCTTGAACTCATTCTACCCCGGACACACCACAGCAAGATAAGGATCGACCATGATAGTTCAAGGGTGATGCCAGAACAGCTTGGCGCCTATGGGCGCCAAGCTGTTCTGACATCACCCTTGAACTATCATGGTCGATCATGTGTCCTGCACTACAATGCAGTCTTCAGAAGACAACGGCAACATTTGGGGGATTTCGGTGTTGGGGTAGAATGAGTTACTGAAATAGCGCAGGCTCAAAGAATAGGATCTGACAATCCCAGTGCGCAAAGGGCCTTTTTTCGCATTGGGATGTTTCTCAGGTACAGCGTTGTATATCTAAGTTTCAAGCAGTTCACAGGCTGTGTCCATTTCTTGTCTTGACCCTCACAAAATTACATTTGTAGTTGTTGCATATCCAGACATATCAAATTGTTAGTTATTATTTCACGCGACTCTCCTCGGCAGACGCCTACAGTGAGTTGAGGTCGTTAAAGTCTACGTATCGATACACAAACCAAAGGGAATCACTCAGCGCTGGACAGACAGATCCCCTGCCCCCGCCTATCGGGCATGTACACAAACCAAGGGGAATCACTCAGCGCTGGACAGACGAACCGATCCCCTGCCCCTGCCTATCAGACATGTACACAAACCAAGGGGAATCACTCAGCGCTGGACAGACAGTTAGATCCCCTGCCCCCGCCTATCAGGCATGTACAATTCTGCCAGCGCTAGCCTCACCTGTCTGGTTTGTGAGTACTTATCGATAGCTGCCTTACAGTATTTCTACGCTCGATACCATAGGGGCCTGACGAGTAGTGCTTTGACTAAATGCAAATCCGGGTGCGCGCCACCGCGTCCGCTATCTCGATTCAGTATTCTGAATTGAGCTAGTGGACGCGGTGGCCGGGCGTAGCGATTTGCATTTAGTCAAAGCACCACTCGTCAGGCCCCTATGTTCTATACGTGTTGATCGTATACTTTCCAATGAGATAAGCCATTCAAAGGTCTAACAAGGCGTAGTGCTAGCTATCGCAGTCTAGCGTTCTATGGGGTCTAGTGCAAGCGATGGTTGCCGCTTTTTTTCCCCCATAGCCAACTGGTTCAGTCTCAGTGGGTCCCGCTGTACGCCTCTGATTTGGATGTAATATCGTGTAATGCATCATTATCGTTCATACTATTTAATTTACTGGCAGATTGAATCCCCGTGTATAATAATCAAAACTTGAAATCAAGTTTTTATTCGTTCGTGTGTGTGTGTACGACTGACTCGCGTGTAAATAAAATTCTACGAACGACTGTCACATTGCAAGGATGGCGCCACGCGACGTGACGGTCGTTTGTAGAATTAAAGTCCAGTAGCGGAAGCAACTATCTGAATTAACCCATTCAGCCCTGACGCACTACAGCACGCACTACAGCATGAGATGGGTCGACCATGATAATTAAGGGTAGTGCCTATTAGTTTGGCGCCTGTCGGCGCCAAGCTACTCAATCTGGCACTGCCCTTGATTTATCATGGTCAACCCATCTCCTGCAACTGGTGCATAGTCATTAGATGACGCTTGCAAAAGTTGGGACTGAAATACGGCCGTGTTAAGTGGTAGAACTACATCCTGTTTGGGCGAGCACTTGGTGGTGACACGCTTGACATGATAACACTATATAATTATATATGGCCGTTTGTTTTTGCTTCCGTGTGCTTTCGCCGCCACTGAAATGTACTATACAATATTCAATAAAATTGAAACGGTTTGATCGCTTGCTTGTGGTCTCTGCTTGTTTTGTGTGCTGTATTGTTCATGGTTTTAAAGTAGCATTTTAGCAATTTAAGAAGCGCTTCCGCCCATTAAATTTAACATCGCAACTCGGGTAATTGTACCCGTCAACACATTGCGAGACGTGGCGCATCTGGATACGCGGCTTGAAAGCCGCGTATCCAGATGCGGCTCGTCTCGAAGGAGTTAACGGATAAACCTTCTTAGCTACAAATGGATGGCTTGGAAATTTTTGTTTGTGTGCGTGTGTATGTTCGACTCGCGTGTAAATAAAATTCTATGAACGACTGTCACATTGAAAGACTGGCGCCACGCGACTTGACAGTTGTTTGTAAAATTTATGTCCAGTAGCGGAAGCAAATAATTATTTGAATTAAACTGTAGACCTACATCCTGTCTGGGCGAACACTCACCAAGTGGTGACGCGCTCGACGTGATCACATGATGTATGTTTTTGCTTCCGTGTGCTTTCTCACTCGTCGACAGCAGTGTGCAGATTGACGCGGTTCTCATTCAGGTCAACCCCTTCCCTGCCAAAGTAGTACAATGTACGTACGTTTTCGTTTCTGAAATCTTAGCTTACTCAACGACCCAAAGCCAACACCGTCCAAGAAACATGGATGCAGATTGGTCTCGGCAAGAGGCGCAGATCCTCACGAGCCCCCGCAGTCGCGGGGGCTCGTGAGGATCTGTGCCTCTTGCAGTTTTCTCGGCAGTGAAGGGGTTAAATCCACCGCTGCCGAAACATTAGATCAACAGCCATATGCGAGAAAAGAGCGGCATAGTTCCTCTCCTAGAACTCCTTCAGTCTGTGACGATTTCAGTAGTACAGCAGACCCGTTTTTGAGTGACCACGCTTACAAAAGGTCACCCGCAATTAAAGACTATCATTTGTGGCTACAGCCAGTCACAGCTACAGCCACCTAAATGATGGTCTTTAATGACAGGTGACACTTTGCCCTTCAAGACTTGAGAAAGCAGCCGACTTCTAAGACACACTTTTTGTTGCAAAATCAGGCGGTTGCTGAAGACAGGTTCTGCGGTATAATTTACGAGTGGGCTTTGACTCTCTCCTGGTATGTCTGTGCTCTAGTTCAAAGGAGGGACAGCGTAAGCAATGTACTGTGTCGTGTGTAACACTCAGGTCCATTCTTCATGAACGAACATTAAAAAAAACGTCACACTAATGATTTGTCTCGATAGCACTGGTATTTCTGCCCTGTGCAGGCAAGTCCCAGCAGTTTCTGTGAAAAGCAGGATATACAAATACGATGAGAATCGTACTTTTTACGTGACAGAAAAACGGACTTTGCCGTCTTGTTCCGCCACGCGGCATGTTTGCTCTAGGCTGTGGAACAATACTGCTATTGATTCCACCCCCCCCCCCCCCCCCCCCCCCCCCGTTTTGTTGATCACTTTGTCAGTGTTGCACTTTTTATTTATGGGCCCCCGCCGCCACTGCCTAGTTAACTGTTCTATACAACTGTAGCGGGGGTGACGATTTTAGCCCAGTGTTTCAGTACGGTGGCATATTTTCCCCAACACGCCCACAGACTCTGAAACTAGAGACGCAGCTATTTGTCAGAGCGAGTCACTGCCAATTAGCGCGAGGCATGCCGAACACACTCTTGAGAGTGAGGGTATAAATAGCGGGCGCCTGGCTCTTTTGTCTCCCTGTTTTAGTTAGCTAGAATTCATACTGTCCACAGCAGACGGTATATTAAGGTGCACTTAGAACTTCCGCACAACTTTTCTCTCTTCCTGTTTAGTTAATTAATTTATACTGTCCACTGCGACGGTATATTAAGTTTGCACTTAGTTAAAATCCTTGTAAAGGACTCGCACCTTAATTAGTTCATACTGTCCACTGCGACGGTATGAGTATTAAGTTTGCACTTAGTTAAAATCCTTGTAAAGGACTCGCACCTTAGTTAATTCATACTGTCCACTGCGACGGTATATTAAGTTTGCACTTAGTTAAAATCCTTGTAAAGGACTCGCACCTTAGTTAATTAATTCATACTGGTCCACTGCAGCGGTATATTAAGGTTGCACTTAGTTAGAATCCCTGTAAAGGACTTGCACCTCAGTAGTTATTTAGAATTCCTGTATGGGAACGTTTAGTTAATTAAGAGTTCCTCAGTATAGAGGGGCACCGAACTGTGTGAGTAGTTACGGTAGATTAAGGCATGTTTAAGGTATTTATTAGAATTCGGGTTTTTATTTGTGTTGGTTGTTATGTCTAGTGTGTAGACTAGCATAGTTTTGGTTCGTAGTATTTTATTTTGTGGATGTCAGGCTTAGGAACTACGTTCGCTAGATGTGTTCAAAGGTGTAGGTGTTAGGCCTAAGGTTATTAGGACTAACTTGTATCGGTTTGATCACGTTGTTTCAAGTGTTTTATTATGAATGCTTTCCTGGTATGAATAAATCTTATAATCTTATTTCATCTTATGCTCAGCTAGAGCGAGACTGAGACTGTGCGTGTGTACGTGCGAGAAGTTTGTTTGTGTGTATGTCTGTTTGGCCGACGGTGTAGTGACTGATCGTGCGAGTGCACGTTGGTAGCTCAGCAGCGCTTAACAGCAACAAACACCAAATCCAGTCAAAATAGGGTTTTTCTGGATACTGTGGTCGGTCCATTGCGCAAGTAACTTTGACTTTTGAACACAACGCGAGGCACTGAAATAAACACGGATTTTAAGTGTGCGCATGCGGGACTAGAGTAGACTTATAGTTTACTCTCCACAGCAATCTCCAGTCCTTCCCTAGACCACAAAAGGAATTCGGACTTAAACTCTGTAGACGCTTGGGTGCTGTATTAGATGGGCAGTTTTTGTCTATCTGATAAACTATTTAAGTCGCCTACACCCAGTCACTGAGTCCGGTTACACAACATTCAATAAAATTAAAACGGTTTGATCGTTTGCTTGTTGTTTTTGCTTGAGTTTTGTGTGTTGTATTGATCATAGTTTGAAAGTAGCATTTTAGCAATTTAAGAAGCTTCCGCCCACTCAGTTTAACATTGCAACTGACTCGGGTAATTGTACCCCTTTAACACATTGCGAGACGTGGCGCCGCATCTGGATACGCGGCTTGCCGGAAAGCCACGTATCCAGATGCGGCTCGTCTCGAATGAGTTGACTGATAAACCTTCTTAGCTATACATATAATTAGAGGCCCCGAACGATCTATCTCGAATGTCCAGAACACACAGCAACACCCCAGTAAGCACAGGTCCTCGGGCGCACGACGGCCGCAGAGGGCCCGCGCACGACCGTGCGCGGGCCCACTGCGGCCGCCGTGGGCCCGACTGAAGACGTTTTGCCGGCTTTTGGGGACTGAAACCGGTTTAGGACATTCGTATCGTTAAAACTACACTGACTAGCGAATTCTTGGTTCCTGGAAACTATTAATCCGTTGTACTTGAGCCCCGACACACTACAGCAGGAGATGGATCGACAATGATAGTTCCGGGGTAGTGCCGGCCAGACTAGCTTGGCGTCTGACCGCACTTTTTTCTTTTGCCATGTTGCATAGTACTTACATCTGGCGCAAGTAACCGGCGTGGTGTCATATTACGTGCTTCCTTCCCAAGATGACCCTGCGGAACCTTCGAGCTATAGGGGCCTATGACGATCGAGCTTTTACTAAATACGAATACCGCTGCGCCACCGCGTGCGCAGCCGGCTACCGCACAAACTCATTACTACAACAGAAGGGAGGAACGCTTCAGCACGCGCGAAATAGCCCAGCATGCACGGACCTATTGCTCAACATCTAGAGTCCAACGCTACACCCTTCAGCAGAGCAGAATCCAACGGAAAAAGAAGCACGCTTAGAAAAGACAGTTACAACAATTTATTAACCCATTCAGCCCTGAGGCACTACAGCAGGACTGAGATCGGTCAACCATGATAATTCAAGGGTAGTGCCAAATTAGCTTGGCTCCTGTCATCGCCAAGCTAATCTGGCACTGAACTTGAACTTGATTATCATGGTCGATCCATCTCCTGCAACAGGTACGGTGCATAGTCGTTAGATGACGCTTCCACTGAAAATTTGGGAAATAGTTTGGGGCTGAGACCAAAAGGAAGACGACTGCGTGAGGCGGGTCCTTTCTGTTCTGCTACAGCATGAAGGGGAAAAAAAATTGTCTTCCCATCATGAGGACACTTTGGTAAGCTTTTAATTTTCTATGCATGTCACACTCTGTATTGTCAGTGCTGCATGACTTGTAAGACCTTAAAGTATGTGTGCATTATGCATAATATTATGATTTTGGAACAATGCATGTCATCATAAAGTGGATTTACTGGCATGTAACAGAGATTTGTTTTTATGTTGTGATCCAACTTTTCCTGCAGATTGCAAACAGAGCCAAGGGTGGAGCGTTCTAAAGGTGTGATGTGTTGTTGGTCTGCTGTGTCTGTTTCTCGTACAAATAATTTTCTAGTACGAATTACATGGGAAGTGGGCGATCCGACATCAACGATTGGTAAAATTTGAATAAATAAGCCAGTGAAAACTAATGCAAAAGTATCTTCTTTTTTTCAGAAGGGGTACAGAAGCACAACCCGGAGTCCACGTGAAAACAAGTCCAGTACAAAACAGCCAGCTGTCAATCAGGACCGGTACCACGGAAAATACAGAGAGGTCTATTTATTACACCACCATTTCAGATTTCTGTTGGAAACAAACAAAAAGCTACAAGCTGTGACATTTTTACAGACAGGTAAACTAGCGCTGAAGGGATCAACTTCGCTAAATTTATCGCAGACCTATTTAGGCATAATTAATTCTACCCAACTACATGGATATCAAAACTCTACCAAACTCTTCTGTCTTGGGTGTGAATGTATCCAGTGTAGATTTGTTCTGTTGCTATTCCACTCAGCTTGCAGACTGTACATGCTCATATTGACGCCAAAGTAGAATGTGTTCATGCAGAAGATGTATCGGCCACTGAGTGTGATATGAGGCACAACACACCGTGTGTGTGTTATGAGTAAGACATAACTCGCTGAGCATTTTACAAGTTCTGTGTTCTCTTTCTTTTTCAGACGTATATCACACTTATTACTCATTTTCACTAGAGGAATGTAACAAAATATCATACACATGTAATACAACTACAACTGCAAAAATAAATCCAGTGAAGGTTCTGCATTATTTTATTTTGTGTGTGTATGTGACTATAAATAAAGTTTATGTTTGTGCCCTCTCTTTCTCTCTCTCTCTCTCTCTCTCTCTCTCTCTGATGATGGTGCTGTTTGTGTGTGCGTGCATGCATGCATGTCATGCATGCATGCACGTGTGTTTATGTACTGAAGGTTGAAGAACAAGAAGCGATACATGGATATTGTACAAGCACAACATGGGTTGCATCCAGGAAAATCCAGGCCAAAATGGTGACTGCCAAGTGTGTAAAATGCAGAGAAGAACCCAAAGGATAAAGAAACATGCTTATAAAAAACATTTACACCACAATATATTAATATGTTGGGTATTTTCAACATAATCATACAATTCAGTCGCTACTTGTCAGCTACGTATTCTTTGCTTCTTCGCTGACAAGTAGCGACTGAATTGTATACTTTACTATGTTGAAATACCCAAAATATTAATAAATTGTGTTGTCTTTTCTAAGTGTCTTTCTTTCTCCGCTGGATTCTTCTCTGCATCCTGGAAGCATCCAGGATCCATCTTGGAAGTATGCAGGATACACCCTGGTAGTATGCGGGATACATCCTGGAAGTATGCGGGATATATCCTGGTAGTATGTGGGATACGTCCTGGAAGTGTGCGGGATACATCACGGGAGCATCTAGGGAACATGTGGGGGGGGGGGGGGGGGAGGGTCTGGGATTTATCCTGGCAACATCATGGGAACATGTAGGGGGGGGGGGGGCATCTGGGATTTATCCTGGCAACATCATGTCGGCCCATACGGGGCCCATTTGGGACCTATTTGCACATCCCATGTGGGCCCCATATAGGCCGCCCATATCGGCCCCATATGCCAACCCGCATGGGGCCCATATGGGACCCATAAGACTGTTGACTGGGCAGCGGAATCCGAAATAGCTCAGGCGGTTAAACGTTGGAGCAGGAGAGCGAAGGGAATCGCCGGGTCGTGGGTTCGAATCCCGTCCCGGCCCCGGTAGCTGGACTCACAATCCATTTGAAAAACGGATTTGTTCAATAGCATGTCCGTTGAAAGGTCCTGGTAAATCAAAGTGGCACAGTTGGAGTGCGCCTGAGTTGATCAGTGTTCAGGTCGTACTCCATAGGCAATAGATTTCCCTGTCCCCCATAACCCGCCCGTCAGGTTCGTCCATGATCACCCTGTGCTGTGGACGTTAAACCCGAACTAACCAACCCGGAGGCTCAGGAAATATGTCTTTCAATACTCTGTCATTCTGAATGATGTGGAAGTTTCTGAGGAGAATGTTATTGATGGGGATGTTGTGAGTATGATACGTGATACAGAGAACCGGCCGGTCCTCTGCAGCACTGTGAGTTTTCTCCCCGGCAAAGCTTCACTTCTGCTGGTGGCCTCAGCTTTAGAACGAGCGGTGTTGACGATGTCTTGCGGGTATCCCTGGTTTGAGAAGAAAGTAGCCATGGTTTTGGGTCTGTGAGGTGACGTCGTCGTCGCTACTGCAGATCCGACCGAGGCGTCAGTTGCAGAAATTGGGAGAATGGGATGCCGTTTTTCGTGGCGTCAGGATGGCTTGTTCAGTCTACGTTGTTTCCATATCACCGAGAAGAAGGATCTTTGATCCGAAACGTCGTGTTTCGTGTTTCTAACTTATAGTAGGGTTTTCAAATTCGAATTTCTGTTTCCCTTTGCAAATTCTTCTTCGGCGTTAAGTCAATGTCGCCAGTTTAGATCTACTTTTATTTTCATTTCGCAGAACCGTGATATGCTAATTTACATAAACCAGTCAGAAACGAGCATGACGCTTATTTCCGGGCTTGACTGCACAAAAAACCTCGATACTAAACTGATCGGCTGACAATTAAACTGTACACTGATTATGGCAAGTGAAATTGTCAGTCTACTGCCGGGAGTTTGTTCCTTTCGAGGTTTTATGCAGATGGCTGCTCAGAGGTCTATTAACTGTTCTGGGATCACAGTGCGGCATTACCTTTCCAGATGGATTTTCGCGCGTGCCGAAGCTTTCCTGTTTGTTGTAGTCAGTAATGAGTCTGTGCGGTGGCCGGTTGCGTACGCGGTGGCGCAGCGGATACTGACTCGATTTGAGTTCAGTAAAAACTCGAATCGTCAGGCCGATGCTTCAACTCTTCAAGCTACGGCGCTCGAACTCATTACACAGACTGAAGTTACGCTATGTTATTATAGTCCTTTGAGCAAAAGTTGCCTCGCGTTTTTCCGGCTTTCAACAAGGACACATTTCAGGACTGACAACGCGGCAAAGACAACTTAGAAGTGATCACCAAACTTAGTGTCCTATTTTCTTTAAAAATTTAGTTGGCTTTACACCCAACTATTTAGCCACTACCCTCGGGAGATCATGGAAATGACATACATACAACTGAGTAGAAATACTGATATACCCTGTTCAGGCCTTAGTGACCACTGACCTGCACTGACGCTGAAACTGCGACAGTGCACGGATCAGACGTCTTGCAAGTCCAAGCTAGGCGAACATTCGACATGGGGAGAGCGAAGTTTACGACAATAAATAATTATGTTAGTGTTGCCGAGTGGGGTTCGATCAGGGCCATTGTAAAGTAGGGCTCAGTTTCCCGAGGCCCGAGGGAAGCGGCTAAACCATTGTCAGGCGGATTGAAGGAACAGTAACATAAGTCAGTTAGGACCAAGATTATTCTTCTCAGTTAGAGTTGTCTTGAAATCCTGCGATCAAAAGTTAATCGCAAAGAACACGAGGTAAGCCTTTGCTCAAACGGACTATACATGCGCTGCACATGTCACAGTCTCTCATGATACTTATCTCATTCTACCCCAACACCGAAATCCCCAAATTTTGACGTTGTCCTCTGAAGACTGCACTCTAGTGGAGGACACAGATCGACCATGATAGTTCAAGGGTGATGCCAGAATAGCTTGGCGCCCATAGGCGCCAAGCTATTCTGGCAACACCCTTGAGCTATCATGGTCGATCCAGATCTTGCTGTGGTGTGTCTGGGGTAGAATGAGTTATAGTAATAGGCTCGATTTGTGGTATCCCACTGACACGGCTCCGCACCCGTCTTGTCGGCACTGACGTAGCAGACCGAGCGACCTATAGTCCGTTTGACATCGCGGAGCGCACAACGTTTTCGGCCGTAAATATCTCCTCAAAGAACCACTTTTCGATAGCAATCACAGCGCATAGTATCATTCGGTGATAGATTTAAACCTAATAGATTTACTTTTTAGAAACTCGAACAATGTGTCTGTTTTGTTGTACAGTCGTAAAAATTCGGAATTTCTTCATGAAATGACTCATTTTACATCCCTAATTAATGTGCCCCACATACCTTAAGCCCATTAAAAGAAATTGGCCAGAAACCTGAAACGCGCAGGCAGTCTCGGTTTGCTTAACCTAGATATTGAAGTCAGCCGGGACTATACTTAGGGCCGGTATTGCAAATGGCTTGTTCTCGTCAGTCTTTTCACCATGAATGTTTTACGACTGTAGAGCAAAATCGACAAATCATAGGAGTTCAGTAAAAATATTCCACATTAAGTCAATTGGCACTAAATGATATCTGTTCTTAAAGTGGTACAGAAAAGTGTTTCTTTGCAGACGGAGATATTTGGGGAAAATGAAATGACGTTATGCCGCGCTCCAATGTCAAACGGCCTATAACCAGTATGGGCATGTCATCTGATCACTACCAAAGATAGTATACCATTATTGTCTATGTTACTACCTAGCATACTTTTTGGGGGGGCTACAGTCACATATAACTATGACAGGGGCCAGGAAAGTGACCAGAGTGAACAACGCGGGCTCAGTATCTCTTTCAAAGGAAACCGGAATTACTTCACTCATTCATTCTCTTCATTTTAATGTCCCACTGGCACTTGGCACTGGCACCGGAATTACTTCATTCATTCATTCTCTTCATTTTAATGTCCCACTGGCACTTGGCACTGGCACCGAAATTACTACGACGCGCTTAGCCTTTATACAACACAGCGGGTACTAACCCCTCCACTGCCGGGAAAAAGTGAACACGACTCAACTGCAAAAATCATAGATCCTCATGGGCCGCGGCTGCGGGGGCTCATGAGAATCTATGCCTCTTGTTGAGACCAATTTATATCCACGTTTCTTGGACGCTGGTGTTGGCTTTTGGTCCGCGTTGACTGAACCGACTGAGATTTCAGAAACAAACATGTACTGACGTACAATGGCTGGTAAGGGGTTAATAATTATTGTTCTTTGTGAACCGCGTTGGTAGCTATACTCCTATACCTCCAACAGTCCACCTCTTCTATCGGGGCGGCCTGGGGGATTTGCCACGGCGGGGTGGGGTTCAGTAACTACTTTTTAGTTCCCAGGGTCACCCTGGTCAGCCCCACAGGGTGGGTTTTCCCCTCTATTCTGGAGCATGTGTTTCTGTCTACCCTTGGTCCATTCGGCACCTGTATCTTCCTTTTTTAAATGACTCTCCCTACTGTATGCGTTGCCTGTAGCTCTTGATACTGGATGTGTGCTAAATGGTCTCAGGTTTATTTAGCGTATTAGACCGGCTGGCGACATACATACAATATTCTATTAAGTTTTTTTTTTTTTTTTCAACAAGCAGTGCCGCAGGCACGTCCTGAGAAAGTCTTGTTGCTGTCGGGACGTTAAGCAGTTAAGCAATGTACAACCAATCTATTGGGGCGGCGTAAGTAAGCCTGCCAATGTTATGTTTTCTAAGCAGCTTAACTCATTCTACCCCAAAACCGAAATCCCCAAATTTTGAAGTCGTCCTCTAAAGACCGCGTTGCAGTGCAGGACACAGATCGACCATGATAGTTCAAGTGTAATGCCAGAATAGCTTGGCGCCCATGGGCGCCAAGCTATTCTGGCTTCACCCTTGAATTATCATGGTCAATCTTTATCTTGCTGTGGTGTGTCTGGCCACGGTAGAATGAGTTAACTGCTCCACTTTTGACTAGCCGCTACAGCACACACCAGCGACACAGCGGATTTGTAAATTGTCGTGTTGTAAAAGTCAAGTGCGGCCTCAGCCACTCAGGAGGCATAGATGATTCTGTCATGGCCCCTGCAGCTGCCGGGACTCAAGGGAATCTATGTCTCTTCACAGCGTTGATCGCGGATCTCTAGAAATAGTCATGTGCGTGTAGTGTTGCCGGCCGCCGCTTGTCCTTGTAGCTGCGGACATGTCGCGTTAGCGCGGTGGCAGGACAGCTACACGAAACTGGTCTTTGCAGTTAGTCTCCAAACTCGAGTTTGCACTGCCGTGAACCTAAACATCGCGCTATTCTACGGCTATTCTACGCCGCAGCAACAAGAAGCTGCGCGAGCTGATTCAACTCAGTGACTGCCTTCCATAGTGTATTAGGCGCGATGACAGCAATGATAAACAAACCGCTCGGCTGAAAAAAAGGGGACCGAAACCGAGAAGAGCGCGAGCTCACATCATCGAATCAAAATGATATTAGGCTTTTCGGAGTCTGAGTTAGAACTGTTTGGTTACGTGGCATGCGTAGTATGTGTACGAGCGGCGGCTCTTAATCTGACAATGCCCGTCTAGCTTCAGATATCAAAACTTTATATATAATAATGTCATCACCGGCTTCACCCGCCGTAGGACTGTCCCACACTGAAATTGCAGCGAATCCCTGACGACACGGAGGATCTAATCTGCTCACAATATGGAAACAACTGTGCGATTTTCGACCGGTTGGTGAGTATACAGTCTATCGACAAAGTACTGCAGCTGGATGAGTGGGGAAAACGCATCCCCTCCTCCCCTACACGCGTCTCCGCAACACGTTGACAGCTAACATAAACACCAGCCGCAAGCCCGTCGAGTTTAATCAGTAAACTAAGGCCTGCTAGTGCCGGGCAGCCATCACCTTCCGCATTTAAACAGCATATATTCTCATAAGCAGATAATTAATTTATAGAGGCGTTTGTTACATTTGTGCCAGGATTTACAGCTGTGCTCACTATAGTGAGAGAATCATTGCTGTTGAATGTGCGTCTGCAGCAAAGCTTTCTGATATGTACGACGGAGGCACATGCATAATTCTCATACTGAGGGTTCAGTTCAGTTCACAGTTATTGCATCTTGAAATATGCAGCTGTGTTCCTCAGTTCAGTACTGCTGAAGACAGCATTAGAGTTGAAGAGATGATGATGATGATGAAACTTTATTTTTCAACGGTAAAAAGTTTTGACAGAAAACAAATCGTCATTTTACAGTCGTAAGACCAACGCCACCGGAGTCCCTGAAATTTCAGTGAAATCCGATACCCCCTGACCCCGGGGTGAGGTCGGAAACCTCATCAAGCCGATGTGAGCGCTCGTGTTTATGTTCATGTCACTCGCGAAAATGTTCCCCTGTCAGATTATTTCAACTACACTTGACATAGATCCCCATGAACATTCACAGGCTGTCATCTCACGAGAATCTGTGCGTTTTGCGGCCCTATTTACATTTACATTAGCTCCCCTAAATGAGTGAAATCTCGCGGTCGTATTCACATATCAAGGGCCCTCCATCTACAAGAGGCATAGATTTTCATATGCAAAAGGTTGTTGATGATCATACAGCTTCTAGCAGAGATCGACCCTGTGTTCATCCTACGGTTACGATGTGTGTACGTCAGTATATAATTCTGATGTGTATGCGGTATTTCTGCAGTTGCTGGAGATATAGATTTTAAAAAATCAGCTGCGAATTATCTTTGTGTTTTTTTTGGGTGATATTGTGTGTCGTATTCGGATATATCAGTCGTAAGACCAACGCCACCGGAGTCCCTGAAATTTCAGTGAAATCCGATACCCCCTGACCCCGGGGTGAGGTCGGAAACCTCATCAAGCCGATGTGAGCGCTCGTGTTTATGTTCATGTCACTCGCGAAAATGTTCCCCTGTCAGATTATTTCAACTACACTTGACATAGATCCCCATGAACATTCACAGGCTGTCATCTCACGAGAATCTGTGCGTTTTGCGGCCCTATTTACATTTACATTAGCTCCCCTAAATGAGTGAAATCTCGCGGTCGTATTCACATATCAAGGGCCCTCCATCTACAAGAGGCATAGATTTTCATATGCAAAAGGTTGTTGATGATCATACAGCTTCTAGCAGAGATCGACCCTGTGTTCATCCTACGGTTACGATGTGTGTACGTCAGTATATAATTCTGATGTGTATGCGGTATTTCTGCAGTTGCTGGAGATATAGATTTTAAAAAATCAGCTGCGAATTATCTTTGTGTTTTTTTTGGGTGATATTGTGTGTCGTATTCGGATATATCAGTCGTAAGACCAACGCCACCGGAGTCCCTGAAATTTCAGTGAAATCCGATACCCCCTGACCCCGGGGTGAGGTCGGAAACCTCATCAAGCCGATGTGAGCGCTCGTGTTTATGTTCATGTCACTCGCGAAAATGTTCCCCTGTCAGATTATTTCAACTACACTTGACATAGATCCCCATGAACATTCACAGGCTGTCATCTCACGAGAATCTGTGCGTTTTGCGGCCCTATTTACATTTACATTAGCTCCCCTAAATGAGTGAAATCTTGCGGTCGTATTCACATATCAAGGGCCCTCCATCTACAAGAGGCATAGATTTTCATATGCAAAAGGTTGTTGATGATCATACAGCTTCTAGCAGAGATCGACCCTGTGTTCATCCTACGGTTAAGATGTGTGGACGTCAGTATATAATTCTGATGTGTATGCGGTGCACGTTTCATTTCTGCAGTTGCTGGAGATAGATTTTAAAAAATCAGCTGCGAATTTTCTTTGCGTTTTTTTGGGTGATATTGTGTGTCGTATTCGGATATATCGCTTAACTCAGCGAAGATGTCGGCATTATCCGACCAAAGGTAAGAGACATTTTATTACTATTTTTCTTCCGCATTTTGTTCACTTCAGCCGCGGCGGCAGGCTGCCGTGATATTTTTCACTGTGTAACTGTTGTTACAAATATAACAAAAACATGGTTGAAAACATGCACTTGTGCATTAATATCCTGAAAAATATCAGTTAGTTCAAGAAGACAGTCCACCCATCGGGATATGGCTTTAGTGGACCGCTCCTCGTTAACCCCAAAATTTAACAGCACTCAGCACACACTGACAACTACGCCGGCTTACATTTCAATGGAATGATTCAAGTGTGTCCATGTTATATGCCTCGATTGAAACGCCTGATCGATCTGACCTGCATATACCGTCCTTTCCGCAACTTATATCAACCTTAAAATTATAAGAAAGCACATAAAACACAATATTCCAAGCAATGACGATGATTAAACAATGCCGGCGCTTACTTATGCAGGACTGATGTTTTCTTTGTAGATGCTGCCTGCGAATCTAATTCCATCACTTAAACATCTCGGTGTCTTAGCAGAAGGCGAAAATTTCTGGATACAGCTTGATCATATTTATGAAACTCTGAAACAAAGGAAACTACCCTCTGACCCTGATGTGCCGAGAAAGGACAATGTGGTTATTTATTTCAAGAAACTGACAGGAGCCAGTCGTTCGTGCGAACGAGGAAAGCTACTTGTGAACTTGTGGTCAGTCATCAAATTTTGTTTTGAAAATTCCCAAAAGTCTACTTTCTGCAAACAAGTGGCTGCTGAAGTTTCACAAAACTGTGTTGAAACTGGTCATAAGAAAAGGGAGAGTTGTGTGACGGTGGTGCATCTGTTGACAAATATGTTTTGAAACTCTATCAAGAAATATCCAAACAACCATTCCACCATGATGAAGTTGAAAGCCTTCTCTTAACTCGAGACATTGATAATTCGGAACTTCACAATCTGCATACAGAATACAAAGAGCATTTTTCTCGTATTGAGTGGGAAAGAATAAAGGATTTTGAACTACATTTTCATCATAATTTTGAAGATCACACCCAGCTTAGTTACGAAGAACTGTGTAAAAGAAAATGTTTTTTTTTTTTTTTTTTTGAAAACTGCGTATCAATTAATAAATCGAAGCCTGCGCTGCAGAAGTCTCTTCAAGAAGTTGTCCGACGTGACACACGCCGACAGGCAGCAGCTGCTTACTTAGACGGCGTCCTTCTCGTCGGTCGGTGCCAACAGTCTACCAAAAGTCATCAACGAGAGCATTGTGGAGGCGATTGGCGAAGGGAAGGAAGACTTTAACATTGTATGTGCCCCTTGTCACGTGAGTTTGTGCCGACACGAAAAAGGTGTGCATATATTCATTGAAGGAAAATTCGGAAAGCAAAAAACTCTAGACTTTTTAGCCAAGGCTATAGAAATTGAGGTTTCACAGCATCATTGTGAAATTTGCAGAGAAATAAGCTTTTTTAAAAGGGGTGCTTTTGTGACATACTGTGAGGGGGGCAACGACTTCTTGCCGAAATTCTCAGGCATTACCCATCAGACAATGCTCGACACAATCGTCAAGAGGAATCTGTTCAACAGCTTGGTTTGTTTTGAGAAGGAACGTGAACTAGTCACGTCCGGTCAGTTGGACCTGGAAGCATACCTACGACTAATAAAATATTTGTACTGCCCCAAGAACAACGATCGCGACAAACTGACTTTGGAAGAAGTGCGACAGCTATCCATCAAGCCACCTGGGGAGGCTACTGTACGAAACCCACAACTCTGGATGCCGCCGGAGTCAGCTTTGCGGCACCTCTTGGACAGCTTGTAAATTCTACAGATAGAATATCTGTTTACAGCAGGCGATCATGCTGCAAAGCTGCCTGATTTCATGAAATATCAGTGTTTCGTGAACTGAGACGGTAAAGGCAATGTCAAGTACAACTTCGGCCCTGAAAGTCATGCCAGCGACCTGGACACATTGCTAAACATTCCAACAGAAGAGCTGGCAGCTAGGATTGCGCAGTCACGAAAAAGGCAGAGGACACACACGAACACCCCTGCCAGACGAAAAAAAGGGCCACGACTAACATCCACACCTAGGTAATCATTCTTGCGTGCGTGCGAGTAGTATCTTTTGTATACAGTTTATCGTTATCTTTTACATTTATCCGTTTTGAGATGTGTTCATAACGACAGATTTTTGGGTATTTAGATAAAAATTATTTTCATTTTTTTCGTTCACATTTCAAAATATAAATAGTACAAAAATGATTTCTTTTCAATTTTTTTCAGAAAACAAAGACCTCTGGCACACAGTAGTGACGAAGACATGCAGCCGCCGATATCGCCGGTATGACCCTCTCCAGCCTTGCCAGTCAAGGTACTAAATACATTAAAAACTTAGTTCTCCTTCACTTACAGAACCAATGAATTAATTGAATGAAACCAGTTACTGTTAGTACACAGCTTTCTGTTTGCCTGTTTGTCTGTAAAGTGTGTCGGCTGTATTATTTCTGCCCAATCACACAAACACATGCCTCAAGATAGCAACAGAATGTAGGCCCATTGACCTTTTCTTCCATTCGACTTTCACTGAATGTAGTTATTATTTGTACCTTTTTTTTCAGGGACGCCAGTTACGACCGCCGAGGCAGGATTTCCACAAAAAGGCACAGTAATTTCAATAAGTCATGCTCGTGACAACAAGCCTTCCAGACCCTTGCCAAGTTGACCAAACCAGTGCAGAGTTCATCCTCTAACCCTCATTCCAGAGAGAGTGGTTCACACATGGGCGTTTGGGTCCTACTAATAGAATGATACGTGTTTTTTTGTGTTTTGTTTTTTGTTTGTTTTAAAATATTATTACTCATAGTGTACAGGCGCATGTTCATGTGAAAGAAAAAAACAACAGCAACATTGTATCTACGTAACACGAGCGCATTTCAGTGGCATTAGAATTCGCCGGTTCGGCGTGGGAACTCACATTCAGTCTAGCAGGATATTGCTGGATGGAGTGATTGGATGTAGCACACATTAACTGTAATATTACGATCTGAAATATACACACTTAAATGACAGTGCAGTGACGTGTGCTAAGCCTAATGGCGGGCTTAAGAACAACAAAGTGAAGTCCGCTGTAGACAAACACTGCCGAACACAACTCAATATGTGTGAACTAGTGTAAGTGTGTGTATTCGCCATGTACATTAACTATTAGCGTTAAACATTTCCATATTTTATTTTGTTTGTTTAATTCCGTTGTTTCCTGTTCAGTGTGTGTTTGGTTTTACTTTGAAAATGCGTATATTGATATAAGTGATGCCGGCTGTGACCCAGGAACATGTGGCAATAATGTCAGTCTGCGCCCTTTCTGCGCTGGAACATGGACAGCGGTTATAGACAATCCGTTCAATCGTGTCGACTGTCGCAGTTTGAGTCAGAGACAGAAGTAAATATGACCCATGTTAGAACTGTGTCAGTTTACACAACTGACATTGATTCTAATGGATTGTTTTCAAATTCAGATTACACATTAGTATCTTATTCATTTAGCAGTTCACACACTGAATTGCCCAAGACATTGCCTCTACTACATACATGAAACCAAATTATAAATGTACTATTTCTGTGCTGTAATGCGAAGACGAACATGTTCGCGGTGGTATTCCTGTGCGTCTTAGCAATGGATCATTGACATCTGCTAGAAATTTAGTTAGGTGGATAGTTGATCAACGAATTGTTCAGTCTGTTATAGTTGTGTTCTACTTCTAGTAACTCGTTTTGCTAAGTAACTGTTTATATCTTGTTTTTCTTCCTGCCAAACCATTCATTCTGCCTTTTCTATCAATTGACACAAACATTGTTTTCATAAAGTTACACTGACTGAGTGACTATGTGGTGTTCAACTATCCAGTGGCCCATATTCCTTGAGAGTGGCGAGGAAAAGTTTAGGCGCAGGCCGGGAAGGAGGAGGGGTGGAGAGGTTGGGTGGCGTTTTAACGGGGAGGCCGTTCAGTTATATAGTTATATTTTCTAGCGTATTTCATGTTTCTGTTTTTTGTTTGTTTTTACTAATTTTTTTCCGTTCACAACAGCGTATTTTCATGTCATGTTTTGTACATTTCATGCCAGAACAGCCGTTTGTTCTCTTCAGTTTGGATATTAAAACATGAGATGATTGATATGGTGATTCAATCAAACGTCAGGACCGAGTCATTACTTTGGCAATAACGTGCAACATCTGATGTTGTTAAGTGGCCAGAGTACAATAACTGTTTTCCTCCTCATTATTTACGTGTGCGTGCAACTTTAATAAATTACAATATTAAATATATTCAGCTGTGAGATCTGTAATCGATCATGAGGGGGATGGAAGGTGCCAGTTTGTTCTTGTAAGGTTTATGTGATAGTTGTCAGTATTAGTATAGTTGTCAGTATTAGTATAGATGTCAGTATTAGTATAGTTTCTAAATTTGGCGTGCATGGGTGCCTGTGTGTATGTGTGTGTATGTCCGTCTTGTCCATTTTTTTCACTTTACTTGATATATATATATAATAAATAAATATATATATATATATATATAATAAATAAATAAATATATATATATATATATATATATATATATATATATATATATATATATATATATATATATATATATATATATATATATATATATATATATATATATATATATTCTCCCGTCCAGACTGAAATTACCCCTTCCTGGGATAAATTAATTTTTTTTTTACTTGATTTTGAACTTCGTTGGCTATTTTATCCTTTTTAATTGTGATCGATATCGTAATTATATTGTATGGTTGAGCCGCTTGAAATTACTGAATCCAATCGCTTTACTAAATCAATAATAACACCCTCAACTTTAGGATGCGAACGAGGCCAATCTATGTAAAAATTCAAAAAGAGCACTTTGATTCGGCAGCAGCCTTTACAACATGTATGGGCTCATGAAGATCTATGCTTCTTGTGGATGCAAAGAAGTACCCAACGGAGAAAGAAACACGCTTAGATCAGTCGCTACCAGAAGGAATGTGGCAGAGTTGCCACATTCCTTCTGTGCATGAAGATAAGTAGCGACCGATCTCTCTGTTTGTTTGTCTATTTTGACAAAGGGTATTTACCCGAAATATTAATAAATTGTGTTGTAACCGTCTTTTCTAAGCGTTTTTCTTTCTCCGTTGGGTACTTCTTTGCATTTTACACGCTTGGCAGTCACTTTTGTGGTCTGGATTTCTTGTGGATGGAAAGCCCTGGATACGCAAATAAGTCCTCAGTGGCTTACTCATCCGAGGGATCTAATAAGGATGTAAAATGAGTCTGCAAAATGCACAGATTCCCATGAGCCGATTCAATGTCTGGGGGTTCAAAGTGATCTATGTCAACTGCAGTTGTACTGGTCTGACTTAGCTATTAGACACTGTTACCAGCTAAAATGAAGAGAGGAGCGCCGGTAACGGCTTAACAAAACAAACACGAGGCAGCGCTGATGACAGATAGCGTGACCCTCACCCACCTGACTTACCACATCCCTCCCCCTCCCCTTGGCGATGGTCCTATGACTGATATCGCTTAACAAGTCTTAGATGGTCTCCAAATTTGCGGCCGTTGTCAACTTAAACTCAGCGAAGATGTCGGCATTATCCGACCAAAGGTAAGAGACATTTTATTACTATTTTTCTTCCGCATTTTGTTCACTTCAGCCGAGGATATTTTTCACTGTGTAACTGTTGTTACAAATATAACAAAAACATGGTTGAAAACATGCACTTGTGCATTAATATCCTGAAAAATATCAGTTAGTTCAAGAAGACAGTCCACCCATCGGGATATGGCTTTAGTGGATCGCTCCTCGTTAACCCCAAAAATTTAACAGCACTCAGCACACCGGCCGCACTGACAACTACGCTTACATTTCAATGGAATGATTCAAGTGTGTCCGTCCATGTTATATGCCTCGATTGAAACGCCTGATCGATCTGACCTGCATATACCGTCCTTTCCGCAACTTATATCAACTTTAAAATTATAAGAAAGCACATAAAACACAATATTCCAAGCAATGACGATGATTAAACAATGCCGGCGCTTACTTATGCAGGACTGATGTTTTCTTTGTAGATGCTGCCTGCGAATCTAATTCCATCACTGAAACATCTCGGTGTCTTAGCAGAAGACGAAAATTTCTGGATACAGCTTGATCATATTTATGAAACTCTGAAACAAAGGAAACTACCCTCTGACCCTGATGTGCCGAGAAAGGACAATGTGGTTATTTATTTCAAGAAACTGACAGGAGCCAGTCGTTCGTGCGAACGAGGAAAGCTACTTGTGAACTTGTGGTCAGTCATCAAATCAGTTTTGTTTTGAAAATTCCCAAAAGTCTACTTTCTGCAAACAAGTGGCTGCTGAAGTTTCACAAAACTGTGTTGAAACTGGTCATAAGAAAAGGGAGAGTTGTGTGACGGTGGTGCATCTGTTGACAAATCTGTTTTGAAACTCTATCAAGAAATATCCAAACAACCACTCCACCATGATGAAGTTGAAAGCCTTCTCTTAACTCGAGACATTGATAATTCGGAACTTCACAATCTGCATACAGAATACAAAGAGCATTTTTCTCGTATTGAGTGGGAAAGAATAAAGGATTTTGAACTACATTTTCATCATAATTTTGAAGATCACACCCAGCTTAGTTACGAAGAACTGTGTAAAAGAAAATGTTTTTTTTTTTTTTTTTTTTTTTTTTTTTTTTTAAACTGCGTATCAATTAATAAATCGCAGCCTGCGCTGCAGAAATCTCTTCTAGAAGTTGTCCGACGTGACACACGCCGACAGGCAGCAGCTGCTTACTTAGACGGCGTCCTTCTCGTCGGTCGGTGCCAACATCTACCAAAAGTCATCAACGAGAGCATTGTGGAGGCGATTGGCGAAGGGAAGGAAGACTTTAACATTGTATGTGCCCCTTGTCACGTGAGTTTGTGCCGACACGAAAAAGGTGTGAATATATTCATTGAAGGAAAATTCGGAAAGCAAGAAACTCTAGACTTTTTAGCCAAGGCTATAGAAATTGAGGTTTCACAGCATCATTGTGAAATTTGCAGAGAAATAAGCTTTTTTAAAAGGGGTGCTTTTGTGAAATACTGTGAGGGGGGCAACGACTTCTTGCCGAAATTCTCAGGCATTACCCATCAGACAATGCTCGACACAATCGTCAAGAGGAATCTGTTCAACAGCTTGGTTTGTTTTGAGAAGGAACGTGAACTAGTCACGTCCGGTCAGTTGGACCTGGAAGCATACCTACGACTAATAAAATATTTGTACTGCCCCAAGAACAACGATCGCGACAAACTGACTTTGGAAGAAGTGCGACAGCTATCCATCAAGCCACCTGGGGAGGCTACTGTACGAAACCCATAACTCTGGATGCCGCCGGAGTCAGCTTTGCGGCACCTTGGACAGCTTGTAAATCTACAGATAGAATATCTGTTTACAGCAGGCGATCATGCTGCAAAGCTGCCTGATTTCATGAAATATCAGTGTTTCGTGAACTGAGACGGTAAAGGCAATGTCAAGTACAACTTCGGCCCTGAAAGTCATGCCAGCGACCTGGACACATTGCTAAACATTCCAACAGAAGAGCTGGCAGCTAGGATTGCGCAGTCACGAAAAAGGCAGAGGACACACACGAACACTCCTGCCAGACGAAAAAAAGGGCCACGACTAACATCCACACCTAGGTAATCATTCTTGCGTGCGTGCGAGTAGTATCTTTTGTATACAGTTTATCGTTATCTTTTAAATTTATCCGTTTTGAGATGTGTTCATAACGACAGATTTTGGGTATTTAGATAAAAATTATTTTCATTCTTTTTTCGTTCACATTTCAAAATATAAATAGTACAAAAATGATTTCTTTTCAATTTTTTTCAGAAAACAAAGACCTCTGGCACACAGTAATGACGAAGACATGCAGCCGCCGGTATCGCCGGTATGACCCTCTCCAGCCTTGCCAGTCAAGGTACTAAATACATTAAAAACTTAGTTCTCCTTCACTTACAGAACCAATGAATTAATTGAATGAAACCAGTTACTGTTAGTACACAGCTTTCTGTTTGTCTGTAAAGTATGTCGGCTGTATTATTTCTGCCCAATCACACAAACACATGCCTCAAGATAGCAACAGAATGTAGGCCCATTGACATTTTCTTCCATTCGACTTTCACTGAATGTAATTATTATTTGGACCTTTTTTTCAGGGACGCCAGTTACGACCGCCGAGGCAGGATTTCCACAAAAAGGCACAGTAATTTCAATAAGTCATGCTCGTGACAACAAGCCTTCCAGACCATTGCCAAGTTGACCAAACCAGTGCAGAGTTCATCCTCTAACCCTCATTCCAGAGAGAGTGGTTCACACATGGGCGTTTGGGTTCTACTAATAGAATGATACGTGTTTTTTGTTTTGTTTTTTGTTTGTTTTAAAATATTATTACTCATAGTGTACAGGCGCATGTTCATGTGAAAGAAAAAAACAACAGCAACATTGTATCTACGTAACACGAGCGCATTTCAGTGGAATTAGAATTCGCCGGTTCGGCGTGGGAACTCACAATTCAGTCTAGCAGGATATTGCTGGATGGAGTGATTGGATGTAGCACACATTAACTGTAATATTACGATCTGAAATATACACACTTAAATGACAGTGCAGTGACGTGTGCTAAGCCTAATGGCGGGCTTAAGAACAACAAAGTGAAGTCCGCTGTAGACAAACACTGCCGAACACAACTCAATATGTGTGAACTAGTGTAAGTGTGTGTATTCGCCATGTACATTAACTATTAGCGTTAAACATTTCCATATTTTATTTTGTTTGTTTAATTCCGTTGTTTCCTGTTCAGTGTGTGTTTGGTTTTACTTTGAAAATGCGTATATTGATATGAGTGATGCCGGCTGTGACCCCGAACGTGTGGCAATAATGTCAGTCTGCGCCCTTTCTGCGCTGGAACATGGACAGCGGTTATAGACAATCCGTTCAATCGTGTCGACTGTCGCAGTTTGAGTCAGAGACAGAAGTAAATATGACCCATGCTAGAACTGTGTCAGTTTACACAACTGACATTGATTCTAATGGATTGTTTTCAAATTCAGATTACACATTAGTATCTTATTCATTTAGCAGTTCACACACTGAATTGCCCAAGACATTGCCTCTACTACATACATGAAACCAAATTATAAATGTACTATTTGTGTGCTGTAATGTGAAGACGAACATGTTCGCGGTGGTATTCCTGTGCGTCTTAGCAATGGATCATTGACATCTGCTAGATATTTAGTTAGGTGGATAGTTGATCAACGAATTTGTTCAGTCTGTTATAGTTGTGTTCTACTTCTAGTAACTCGTTTTGCTAAGTAACTGTTTATATCTTGTTTTTCTTCCTGCTAAAAACATTCATTCTGCCTTTTCTATCAATTGACACAAACATTGTTTTCATAAAGTTACACTGACTGAGTGACTATGTGGTGTTCAACTATCCAGTGGCCCATATTCCTTGAGAGTGGCGAGGAGAAGTTTACGCGCAGGCCGGGAAGGAGGAGGGGTGGAGAGGTGGGGTGGCGTTTTAACGGGGAGGCCGTTCAGTTATATAGTTATATTTTCTAGCGTATTTCATGTTTCTGTTTTTTGTTTGTTTTTACTAATTTTTTCCGTTCACAACAGCGTATTTTCATGTCATGTTCTGTACATTTCATGCCAGAACAGCCGTTTGTTCTCTTCAATTTGGATATTAAAACATGAGATGATTGATATGGTGATTCGATCAAACGTCACGACCGAGTCACTACTTTGGCAATAACATGCAATATCTGATGTTGTTAAGTGGCCAGAGTACAATAACTGTTTTCCTCCTCATTATTTACGCGTGTGTGCAACTTTAATAAATTACAATATTAAATATATTCAGCTGTGAGATCTGTAATCGATCATGAGGGGGATGGAAGGTGCCAGTTTGTTCTTGTAAGGTTTATGTGATAGTTGTCAGTATTAGTATAGTTTCTAAATTTGGCGTGCATGGGTGCCTGTGTGTATGTGTGTGTATGTCCGTCTTGTCCATTTTCTTTCACTTGATATATATATAAATATATATATATATATATATATATATATATATATATATATATATATATATATATATATATATATATATATATATATATATATATATATATATATATATATATTTATATGCTCCCGTCCAGACTGAAATTACCCCTTCCTGGGATAATTTAAGTTTTTTTTTTACTTGATTTTGAACTTCGTTGGCTATTTTATCCTTTTTAATTGTGATCGATATCGTAATTATAATATTGTATGGCTGAGCCGCTTGAAATTACTGAATCCAATCGCTTTACTAAATCAATAATAACACCCTCAACTTTAGGATGCAAACGAGGTCAATCTATGTAAAAATTCAAAAAGAGCACTTTGATTCGGCAGCAGCCTTTACAACATGTATGGGCTCATGAAGATCTATGCTTCTTGTGGATGCAAAGAAGTACCCAACGGAGAAAGAAACACGCTTATATCAGTCGCTACTTATCTTCATTCGCAGAAGGAATGTGGCAGAGTTGCCACATTCCTTCTGTGCATGAAGATCAGTAGCGACCGATCTCTCTGTTTGTTTGTCTATTTTGACAAAGGGTATTTACCCGAAATATTAATAAATTGTGTTGTAACCGTCTTTTCTAAGCGTTTTTCTTTCTCCGTTGGGTACTTCTTTGCATTTTACACGCTTGGCAGTCACTTTTGTGGTCTGGATTTCTTGTGGATGGAAAGCCCTGGATACGCAAATAAGTCCTCAGTGGCTTACTCATCCGAGGGATCTAATAAGGATGTAATGTGAGTCTGCAAAATGCACAGATTCCCATGAGCCGATTCAATGTCTGGGGGTTCAAAGTGATCTATGTCAACTGCAGTTGTACTGGTCTGACTTAGCTATTAGACACTGTTGCCAGCTAAAATGAAGAGAGGAGCGCCGGTAACGGCTTAACAAAACAAACACGAGGCAGCGCTGATGACAGATAGCGTGACCCTCACCCACCTGACTTACCACATCCCTCCCCCTCCCCTTGGCGATGGTCCTATGACTGTTTACAAACTTGCCGTTGCTAACATCTACAGCATAAAATTAAAGAAACTATATATATATAAAATTATAATAATAATAATTTTAAAATAAAAATATATTTACATACAAAACCCAAAAGCATCATTATATACAGAAAAAATAATAAACTCATCACCCAAACATGCACATACGCACGCACACACATACACTAACACACACAAACACAAGCACACACACACACACGCGCGCGCATACACACATACCAACCATTTGCATAAAATACACAAGGTACAAGAAATATTGCAGTGCCTGAGAAGTACTAAGTTTGACTCATCAGGTAATCATAAAGTTTTGTTTTAAAAAGTCCTGGTGAGGTTATAGTTTTAAAGTGTGCAGGGATCGAATTCCAAGCATATGGACCAGAGAATGACATACTAGTTTTAAAGAGGTCGATTCTTGGCAGTGGTAGGGGTAAGGTATTGTTTCTTGAGGCCCGTTCACGTTCTTGCTGAGGTATAAATTTAGTGATTAGATACTGGGGTGTCATATTATTCAGTATCTTATGCATAAAGACGCATTTGTTTAAAGTAAGTTGCTGACGCAGACCCAGAATGTTTAAATGTCTAAATTTGTCTGTGGTAGGGATGGGGCGTCTATCTATCATTTTTACAGCTCTTTTGTATATGGAGTTTAACCTCTTCATGTGGACATCACTGCAACCGTCCCACACTGTGGAGACATAATCAACGTGAGACTTTATATGAGCATGAAAAAACAACTTACGGGTATTTGTATCCGTTACATGTCTAAGCTGGGACAATAGGAAAGTGTTTTTAGCAATGGTCTTACAAACAGCATTTATATGGGTCTCCCAGCTCAGTTGTTCGTCAACATGTATTCCTAAGAATGTACGCTCAGTGACTTGTTCAATAGGTTCAGCGTTTAATTGTAATTGTAATGGCTGCAGTCGGCGTTGATGTTTTTGTCGCGTGGCGATTAAGATACTCTTTGTTTTAGCTGGATGAAGAACCATATGGTTCTGTCTACACCAGTCAGATATATCATTGAGACCGCGTTGTAAACTATGGCTAATGTCCGTCGTCTTTTTACCAGAAACATGAAGACTCGTATCGTCAGCAAATAAATTACAATTAACGTCAGAATTAGTAATATGCAACGGTAGATCATTAATAAATAGTATGAATAAAAGAGGTCCCAAAATAGATCCCTGGGGGACTCCGTATTTTACACTTCCTTGCTTAGAGTATCTTCCATGGGCGTACACCATTTGTTTTCTGTCTTTGAGATATGATGGAAGAATGCTATAGCGGTTGCGTTCAAGTGATAAACTGTTAGCTTATTTAGGAGAATGTTATGGTTCACAAGGTCAAACGCCTTTTTAAGGTCTAAGAAAACTGCTCTTGACATCAGGCTTTTATTGATTGCTTCCAGCCAGCTATCTACAATATGTGTCAGTGCGGACTGACAAGAATGTTTTGGTCTAAATCCAGACTGGTGAATATTAAGTAATTTACCTTTTTCTAGAAAATCAAGGAGATGTTTTTGAATGTGCTTTTCAAGGGGCTTTGACAAAGCTGACAGAAGTGAGATTGGGCGATAATTATTGATATCTTCAAGATCTTTATTTTTAGGGATTGGGATTACCTTTGCTTCTTTAAGAATGGTTGGAAATGTACTTTGCTTTATGCAGACGTTGAAAATATATGTTAGAGATTCTACAGTATACGGTAATGAGATTTTGAGGGTTTCATTATCAATACCATCAATGCCAGCAGACTTTTTGTTCGGAATGCTAGAAATATATCTGCCGACTTCCGCAACTGTAATATTAGGGATGGTTAAAGTATTTGATATAATTGTATTTTTGGAGTGTTCTCTAAGAGAATTCGGCACTTCATACGGTTTGCTCTTATTTGCAGCTGACAATGCCAGTGTTTCGGCTGTCGCTAAGAAATGGTTATTTAATATATCAACTGACATTGAGATGGGATTTCGGGTACTGATTTACCCTTCGTTATAACGTTCAGAGCTTTCCAGGCAGATGCCGTGTCCTTCTTGTCTCGAATCATTTGTTGGAAAAAAGACTTCTTAGAAGCTCTAACTAAATATTTGACACGATTGCGTTGTTTTTTGTATTCTTCGTACTTTTGCTCTTTGTTAAGTTTGTCTCTAACTGACATGGCCTGCTTGATAGCGGATGTTAACCAGGGTGGCAGGGTGGAATGTTTAACTCGTTTTTCACGTATTGGCGCATGTTTATCGAGGACACTGAGAAACAGATCCATCCAGCACGACAAGGCACTGTCAGGAGATTGGTGATCATAAACCTCGCTAAACGGAGCATTGCGCAGATCCCACAGAAATTCGTCTTTATTAAAGTGTTTAAAGGAGCGATATTTTATAGTTTTATGTCTTTTAGTTTTTTGCTTGTCTAGTTTCATTGAGACGTTACAACATACTGGGTTATGATCGCTGACTGCTAAGGAAGGAACATGTACATTTGATATTTTATCGTCATTTGTCACGTAAATGTGATCAATTAAGGTTGAAGATGTAGATGTGGTTCTAGTGGGGATTTTAACTAATTGTTTTAAACCGAATAAGGCTGTTGTTGATGCCCATGCAGCGTGGTACCCTTTGGGCTTAAGTAGGTCAATGTTAAAGTCGCCCAGAAGAACAATGTTATCTTTACTTTGATTAACTTTATCCATCATTTCTACGAAGTCATCATACCAGTCCCAGCTGGCTGCTGGATTTCTATAAATAAACCAATCAGAACTGGGGGTGATTTAGATGTTTTCACCTCAACCCATAAACTTTCAACTTCGGCTGACTCTAAATCCTGTCGTCGTTTAACGTTACTAATGATCGAATCATGTATATATACTGCTAGTCCAGTGTGCTGAGGGCTTGAGGCATCTCTGCGGAGTACTGAGAAGTTTGGGATTGAGATGGAGTTATCCCTGATAGTGCTTTTAAGCCTAGACTCGGAGACACCAAAAACATGAAAATGTGTGGGCGTGTTCAAGAACACAGACAAATCTGGCACCTTATTAACTAAATGGTAAATGTTGAGGTGGCCAATTCTCAACTCATTAGTTTGTTGTGGGGCAATTTTTACGCTATATTTTGGCATGTCGCTAACCGAACAAACGTAGCAAATAATAAATTACAATAATGTTTTAAACAAATACAAATAATGTCAGTGTATATAATATAAGTAAGAAAGCGACAGAAAAAACCCCACAAGGCAACAACTACAACAACAAAGCAAAATTAAAATGTTACTTTTGACTCCCTTGGTCAGAGTCCAGCTGCGAGTTCGACTTGTTTGGTAATGTCAAATACAAAAGATCGACAGATATGTAAAATAATAATAATAAAAAAAAAATAATAAAAAAATAAAAAAACCCACTTCCAAGTGCACCTAGGGCACGCTCGCCCGATGCTGCAGTTTCCAACTGCTAATAAAATAATAATCGCATACACACAAAAACGAACTTTCTGAAACACACGCTGACAAATAACAGGGGTGTGTCCTACGACTTTCTAAACACAATCTTTCAATCTATGGACGCGTGTCCTAATGTCCTGCGCTTGGCCTAAATTTCTGCAGCAGAGAAAACAAGGCTGCACAGTCACTTTCACTAAGCTGGGGCACTCCTGGGGGCGGGGGTTGTGGGGGATAGGGAAATACAGAATTATTAGAGTACGGGTACACCCGTCGGCCGTCTGCCACGAAGAAGGGTGGGCCCATGGGAGGTGGGGAGTAACCGTAGGGGGGCCGCTGTGACTTCTGTTCCGGAGCAGATCCGGCCTTTAATCCACCGCTATGTTGAGTGACTAGCGGCGTGCAGTCGGCTTGACTGTGGTTCTTTTGACTGCAGCCTTTTTCCACAGGGCCCCTGTCCGCCGGAATCGTGGTGCAAGGCTGAAACTGACTGGGCGCTGAAAGCGGCGGTCTCTTGGAGGCTCGTTGTCTCTGGCACCAGACTTGACGTGTGTGTCACCGTGCCCGGGCAGCTGTTCATGGCGGCGCGACTTTGGATGATTCGGTTCTGGCCGAGCTAGGTTGTTGGAGGTGCGGCCAGAGTACGCACGCTTGATGTTTACAGCGAGAGCACTGGTGCCCCGCTTGTTGGGATGGATGGCGTCTCTGAACCAGCCGCCCTTTATCTCGCCAGTTCTTGTATAAAAGGCGTAGTCATTGTCAACAAAGTTGACCTTGAGGGAATCGCACGTTTCCCTGAGGCAGAGGTTGGTATCAGTGATGCATGGGTCTGGCTGCTGACGCTCGTTCGTGGGCAGGATGGAAGACATGAAGATTTCTGCCTTGGGGAAGACTCGTCTGGCAGCAGAAATCACATCCTTCCAACCCTTCTTGCCGATGACGAACCCACGCTTACAGTCGTTGATGCCAACGTGTATGACGAATGTGCTGACTTTATTCGTGGGTTCGGCATCGTGAAGGCGCTGGAGGATGCCGGCTCTGTCGAGGCCCGACACTGACACGACCTGAGCCATGTCCGTGCCAGTGACGGACATCAGCTTTCCATGCAGACCGCGTAGGACAGAGTCACCTATAAGCAGCGTCTGGGTGACAGGCTTTAGCTCTGGAATCCCAGCACGGTCGGTGGGTTTGTCAGCGCTTGGAGAGCTTCGGGGTTTTGGCGCCGGCTCCTTGTGCTCAGATGTTTGCAGGTTAGCAGTGTTGTAGTGAGCTGGATGCGGGGTCGTGTTGGCAGGCGATTTTTCCGGCGCTTGCTTTGCCTGGGTGTTAGAGGGGGGAGAAAGGCCTTTCTTGCTGCCTTTCTTGCCGGTCCTCTGTCCCTCCTTCTCCCCCTCCAGCTGGGTGATCCGTTGTCGAAGGTGTCTGATTTCAGTATGCAGTGAATCCACCTCAATGTTGTAGGCGTGGCGGATCTCTCCAACTGCTGACCGGAGAGCAGCTATCTCCGCCATTACGCGCTCGGAGAACAACAGGGCAGACCGTTTGGCACGCAGACTCAGTAACCTTGACATCAGCAGGTGCGGGAGGCTGAGTGCCAATGCCGCCGACGTCAGATGTGATGGCAGCATTAGCTTTGTTGTCGATGGTGGAGATAGTGGGGGCACTGTTGCAATTGTCGTAGGTGGTGGTGATGGTAGTGCCAGTGCTGCCGACGTCGGACGTAGGGGCAGCACTAGCTCTGTTGTCGCTGTCGGTGATGTTGCCAGTGCAACCGACGTCAGACGTAGGGACAGCACTATCTCTGTTGTCGCTGTCGTTGGTGGTGATTGTGCCAGTGCCGCCGACGTCTGACGTAGGGGCAGCACAAGCTCTGTTGTCGCTGTCGTTGGTGGTGATAGTGCCAGTGCCGCCGACGTCAGACGTAGGGGCGGCACTAGCTCTGTTGTCGCTGTCGTTGTTGGTGATTGTGCCAGTGCCGCCGACGTCAGACGTAAGGGCAGCACTAGCTCTGTTGTCGCTGTCGTTGGTGGTGATTGTGCCAATGCCGCCGACGTCTGACTTAGTGGCGGCACTAGCTCCGTTGTCGTTGGTGGTGATAGTGCCAGTGCCGCCGACGTCAGACGTAGGGGCAGCACAAGCTCTGTTCTCGCTGTCGTTGGTGGTGATAGTGCCAGTGCAGCCGATGTCTGACGTAAAGGCAGCACGACTAGCTCTGTTGTCGCTGGCCAACCAACCCGGCGATCGGTCCTCTCGAGCCAAAAAACGAAAACCTCGCCGTGCACACAGTTTGTTCTCCGATGTATAACTATGAAACTTTTTTTTGGTAACAAGGTGTCTGTGCATCGCACACCACTATGTGATGTCTTGATGTGACCAGCCGTATGACATTTCACAAATCAGTCACGTTTTGTGTTTGTTGTCTGAGGTGTATTTCGGGCATGTTTAAGCCTTTTTTTGGCTAAGGGCTGCCTTCATCAGAGTGCTGACCCTTTTGTTTTTGTTGAGTAAACCTTTGTTAGCTCTTTATGGTAGTTTGTTTTTGGTTCATTCTGTATTGTTCAAGTAGTTGATCAGTGTATTCTCGATCACTGCCAATTGAAAGGGCTAGTGGCGAGTAGAAGATAATGTCGTCAGTCGGGGCGCAGCCACTGCTTATTGTATGAGCTAGTGGAGCGTAGATGGCTTCTTGGTTGTAATTCAGTTTTGTTTCCACAACGGCCAATTGGTAGGGCTAGTGGGAAGTAGAAGAGCTGCTCTGTCGCAGCGCTCCCACTGCTAATTGTGAGAGCTAGTGGAGCTAGTGGGAGAGTGCGGCGTTCACCGTTGCGTTTTGGTTCTTCTCTGATAGACGCTGCTCGAACATGGCCTGCCGGTTCAGTTTTGAAATCTGGTAGTGCTGTCTGGTAATTAGCTTGATGCGGGTTCGTCACGTGACTCCTCCTTTCTCTAGTTCGATTCGTGGCTGGCTGCACAACTGGGATGCCTCTTCTCGCTCTGAGCGCGCCGGCCGGCGTGGTCCAGATGTGGCGTTGTGTGCAGCAATCCGTATACTGTCGTATGTTGTGCCATCATAAGGAGCAGTATGTCCGTTTCATTATTTGTAGGAAGGTAGTGGGGTTCACTCCTGTGTTGCTGTACGTCTCGCATTCGGTCAGCCTGTATCTTGTTTTCTGTCTTTCCAGTGGTTGTATAGTAATATTGCTGTACTGACTGACTTTGTATTCAGTACAGCGGCAAGGCAACGTTTAGTCTCAATGGGCTCAAGTTGTTGTTTTTTTTTGTGTGTTGTTGCGGGAATCCCGCGTCTGCTCCTGCCGAGATTGACACGATGTATATATGTCCTTTGAGTCCTTGCTTCCATTACTTTCAGGTCCGGTGGCACTAACTTTGCCGGTTGATCTCGATGTTTGTCAGTGGTTCGCGTGTCAGTTGCTGGGGCGGGTAGACTCGGATGTTTTAGTGTGGTTCGCTTGTTGTTGGGACGGGTAGACTCGATGTTTTAGTGTGGTTCGCTTGTTGCTGGGGCGGGTAGGGTCTGTTCAGTTGTCTTTTTGAGATGCGCATTCTTGTCTTTTTTTCCCGTGTGGGTAGTGCCTGGGGGTTCAGACTATGCTGTTTCATTTTCAGGCACGTAGTCTGAATGCTGCCGCGTCAGTTCTTGCAGTCTGCTAAATCCTGGATTGTTGTTGGGGCAATTCCGTGGTTGTCTGTGGTGTTGAAGCGGGGTTCCGTCTAAATATTCGTAGCGCCCGTGGATCATGTCCGCGTAGGCGTACAAAGCTTTGCTGTATCTGCCCTGTTTAAAGTGTATGAAGAGGTATTCTAGTTGTTTCCTTGCTCCCTTGTCTCTGCAAAGGCCCATGAAGTCGACCCATTCAAAGAATATCGTCAGTAGGGTTCAGTTCATTGGAGAAGATGAATGCTGAGTAGGATTCTTTGAACGTGGGGGAGTCAGTTTTTTTTTTGTCCACGTGTATTTTTTATTTTTTATTTTTTTCCCTTTTCCCCACTTGTGTGCTGGTCCTTTGAGTTCTTGGATGTCGCTTCATAGTTAATGGTCTGGCGGTTTTTCTGTGACTTTCTGGTTTATTCCGTTTTCCTTTCCTCGGCCGTTGTTTGCGGAGACTTTGTATATTGGTTGCGGCCGTGTGGCCGGCGTGTAGGAATAAGATATTTTCCCTGGCAATGCGCGCAGTTGGTTGAGCCGGAGGTCGTTCTGCTTCGTTTCATGTGTCATGAGGCTGTTTCCGTTTGGAGACGGCGTGCGGCTCTTAATTTGATTGAGCTAGTGGTTGGTGCCTCATGTTCTTCTTCTTTCTGCTTTTTACCACTGCTAAATTGGTGGAGCTAGTGGTCGGTGCAAAAATCTGTTGCCGTATTGATGCATTTCGGCCAGTAGCTTTCGTACTTGGGCCGGCGATTTTGACACTTTTCTGTTTACCAACCACCACTAAGTGGCCATATGCAGCCGGGTGGCGCAAACAAATGTTGATGTGATCTCGTCGTCTGCTGTACTATACTATTAGACAGGCGGCGACTAATCGTTCAATTGTTTGATGCCACGTTGCTAGCACTGTGCGGGGCTTGTCTGCCTGCGGCGCGCGTCGGAGTGGCGGTCGGTCAGCGACCGTAGCATCTACTACTGTGTCTGATGTGGGCATAGGTGTAGATAAAGCTGGGGTTCCCGTAGAGATGTACAATAAGAGATTACAAGCCCACCTATTTAAGAAACAATTGATTTATTTGATTCTCTCCGTAAATAAACAAACGCACTTGAACAAATACATTCAACAGCTTTATCTGCCCAGTCAGGTCCCCCGACCCCTTGGAAACAAAGGCTAGTTAAAATATCAATGCTGGCCTTTTCGAGAAATAGTGAGTACATTCAGTACACGCCACCCACCCCCCACCCCCAATGCTGTCAGAGAGTTGACCTTCCTGAGAAATAGTGTCTACTTCCTGTTCATACCACCATGTTAAACAATAGTCTTCTATACTCAAATAGTGTGTGTGTGTGTAAGTCTCTCTCTCTCTCTCTCTCTCTCTCTCTCTCTCTCTCTCTCTCTCTCTCTCTCTCTCTCTCTCTCTCTCTGTGTCTGTGTGTGCCACTCACCCCCACACCCCCCCCCCTTGCACACACACTCATACCCACCCCCCACCCCCCACCAACCTCACACACACCTCCAACCAGCCTTGCAAAAGCACACACAAAACACACTTGGTCAAAATATTCCTTTTTGTGTCAACGCTTCAAATGTATGTCACTAAACCACTAGGACAAATTTTTATTGTGGAGCAAATCTTGAATGTATTACAAACCTAAAATATAGTTTTTTTCCAAAATGTGGAACACCACGTCGTTCGTAAATAAAACTTCCAACGTGAAAAGTTCTGTGAAGGAAAAATAATTTTGTCTGTGAAAAGTTTTCACTTCGCTCATCCCACGGCTGGGACGCATTTAAATTGAAAGACAAACCCCACAACTCCCAGTGATAGACCTCGATTATTCAAGTTATTATACACCCCACCCTGTTTTTAGATCGCGGCCAACTCACGCTGAGGAGAAAATTGGGTGCGAGTTTGAACCAGATCACGGACATTGCGCTGTTGAACAATTGGCTTTTATGCTCAACCCTGTCGCTTGATACATTAGTTTGAAACTGGATCCCTATTGCGTGCAGTTTATTGCCGTCATAACCTGACCAGAGTAGGTAGAGCAAGCTTTTGTGTAGTCATTGTCAGTTTACAAGATTACATCCCTTTCATGACCAGGGGTTGTGAAACGGTTTCCTGTTTTGCTCAGTTGGTGACAATAGGCCTTTATTCAGATTTTATTAGCCTTGTCGCGTGATGCATTTAAATTGAAACCCACAACTTTAATCCCAGGAGAGACCTCAATTATTCAATTTACTATACACCCCACCCTGTTTTACAAGTGTTTTAGATCGCGGCCAACTCACGCTGAGGAGAAAATTGGGTGTGAGCTTGAACCAGATCACGGACATTGCCTTGTCCCGTGATGCATTTAAATTGAAACCAGATCACGGACATTTTGTGGTGCGTGCAGTTTTATTGCCTTGTTTACCCAAGGCTTGCGCTGTAAGTGAGTTTACTTGTGAGTGGTTAGTTTGAAACCCTTTTATAACCAGAAAGGCAAGCATAGTGTTTTTGTACAAACAGATTATATTGTGTTTTTAAAATGGACTTAATGACGCATGATCCACATTGCGGCTCATTTGTTGGTGCGACGGGCTGTGGAAAAACTCAATTTGTTCTTAATCTCTTACAAACAAGATACATCTATTATTTCGAAAACATTGTAATATTCTGTCCTACAATCAAACACAACAAAGCTTATCACAACCGTTCATTCATTTGGACTGACAGCAACATTTACTTAGTTGATCCTGAAAAGAAACTAAACGACTACCTACAATATTTTTACAAACAATTTGAAGGACATCCAACCCTGTTCATAGTCGATGACTGCTCTGCAGATAAGGATATTGTTAAGAAGAGAAACACTCTGGCAGAACTTGCTTTCAGTGGCAGACATGCAAACATCAGTGTATGGATTCTCACTCAAAAATATAATTCTCTACTGAAAGATTTTCATGAGCAGTTAAAGTTTATATGTTTGTTTTACTGTAAGGATTGTGACAGCTTTGAAGACTGTCTCAGAGAGAACGATGTCATCCCAAATAAACATGAACGAGACATTGTGAAAAACAAACTGAAATCAACCAAGCATCTAAAGCTTATTTTAAAGACAGATCAGCCCACAGGGTATGGATTAGTGAATTAATTTAGCCTTTTATTTTGTCTATAAAAAATGATGGACGGACAAATCGTGCAAGCGTTTGATATCACAGAGAGCTTTAAAGACGTTAATCAATTAGATTCCTTAATAACATCTACCAAACAGCCTGACATAAGCCTATCAGTGCCATCGGTGATATATATGTCATATAATATGACTTTGGACTTTTTTATGATGAGCCGAATCCAGTTGTGGAGTACATTACAGTTGATTTTAGGACACATACCTTTAAAGTTAATGATGCCAGCTGTGACTGGTTTGCAATACTTTGTTATAACATATTTAAACAACTACGTAAGCTAAATGGTTATATTAACTGTGTTACAGTAAATAAAGTGATATTACACACGCAGCATTAGCAGAAATATTATTTATTTAATATTTTGTCAGTCAAATAAAAATGACAGACAACACGATCGATGTAACAGAGTTTTTCAGGTATATCCAACACTTTGATCAGTTAAGAACAGATTTCAAACAACCAGACATAATGCCAATATCATCGCCATCAATTATATATGTGTCATATCAAATGACTTTAGAAATATTTGAAGAGTTACCATTTGTAGAGTACATGCCTGTTGATTTTAAGACACATACCTTTGAAGTTGATGATCAGTGGTTTGAGACAGCGAGTGAACAAATATTAAGACAACTGTGAGAACTGAATCTGTTTATTATAGGAGTTACAGTCAATAAAGTGGCATTACATAAGGTGTAATTTTTCTATTTATTATTTTGTCAGACAAATAAAAATGACGGACAATGCCCAAAGCTTAAGAAACGTGTTTCACACAACAGACTTGCCTATATCAAGCATTTTTAATGTCTATGAATCGATAGAAAGATCTTTTTCTGTCATACAAGATAACCTTCTTTCTGGTAGTGTAAAGATTCAGATTGTTGCTAAAATAGAATTTACCAGGGTAGATGCTGAAGTGATTGTTTCGTATATCTCAACAAGACAACACACAGTTAATTCAAGAAGGGAATTGGAAAAAGTGTTTAGAGAAAGACTGTTGCCTGACTTTTTAGAAGCAATTGACAGAGCAAAAATGCAGGGATCTGGTTGGCATGAAGGCCGTGTACATGAACTACAATTAAAACAGCCAAGATACCATCCTATACTAGGCAAATCATGGATACCATTGTCTATTGAGGTTGCAAACAAAAAGGCTGTAGTCAATATTCAGAACAATGACAACTATTGTTTTATGTGGTGTGTGCTTGCCAAACTGCATTTTGTAAAAACAAAGCCTGAGCGTGTATCTAACTATACCAATTTTGTAAATGAACTCAACTTCAGTGGCATAGATTTTCCTGTTAAGGTGGAGGACATAGACTTGTTTGAAAAACTAAATCCTGGTATATCTGTGAATGTGTATGTATGGGATAATGAGTGTGAGAACAAGTTACAAACAATTAGAGTGTCACCAATTGCCCCAACCTACGGTCAGTCAGAAAATAAACATGTTGACATGTTACTAATAAGCTCAGGCGATAACTTTCACTACACAATTATTAGGAGTATGTCACGACTAATCCATAATCATGTATCAAAACACAATGGCAAACAGGAAGTATGTAAGAGATGCTTACAACGGTTTTCCTGTATTTCAGTAGCGCATAAACATGCCTTACATTGTAGGTCGGCTGATGACATTCAAACAATACTTAGGTATCCAGATCCTGGCAGCAAGGTTTATTTTAAAAACTATGGGAATCAACAAAAACTGCCGTTTGTAGTATACGCTGATTTCGAATCACTGGTTGTACCGTATGAGGGTCCTGTTCCAGAATCATTACCAAAGACCGTAAAATTGAGTGATCAAGTGGTGTGTTCTTTCGGATATATTATTGTTAGGTCTGACGGTCAGCATACAGAACCTGTTATCTATAGAGGTGAAAATGCAGCATGTCTGTTTTTAACAGAAATGAGACATCTATATAGTCAGGTAGTATATTATTTGGAAAAGTGTCAGATGCCTTTGGTGATGACAGAAGAAGACAAACTAAGTTTTGATACAGCTGTGACGTGTTGGATTTGTGAACAACCTTTAGGATATTGTGATCAACCTCTGAACGGTGATAAAGTTCGTGACCATGATCACATAACTGGACGTTACAGAGGTGCTGCCCATGGTTATTGTAACTTGAAATTAAAAATAGATCCTGAAAAATACAAACTGCCCATCTTTTTCCATAATCTTAAAGGGTATGATTCACATATTATCATGCAGGCTGTGCATGAGTCTTACAAAAAAATTAGTTGTATTGCCCAGACAACTGAAAAATACTTGACTTTTAGGCTGGACAACAAATTAGCATTTTACGACTCCATGCAACATTTGTCCTTAGGGCTTGCTAGTCTCGCAGAAGGACTGACTGAGTATCCAATAACAAGTAAATATTTTGAGCCAGAATTGATTAAGAAAGGAGTCTATCCGTATGAGTACATCAGTGACTGGGTTGTGTTTGAGGAAACAAGACTGCCTCCAAAAGATAAATTTTATTCTACACTAAATGGCAAAGGTATTTCTGACTCTGATTATCAACATGCTCTCGATGCATGGGGTAAACTAGGGTGTCAGACGATTGGTGACTACCATGACCAGTACTTGAAAGCTGACGTTTGCTTGCTAGCAGACGTATTCGAAAGTTATCGTGAAAAGGGTTTGTTACACTACAGTCTTGACCCTGCTTGTTACATCACTAGTCCTGGCATGACATGGGATGCATTTTTGAAATCCAGTAAGATATTTATTGACCTGTTGTCTGATCGTACGATGGGTGAAATGGTGGAACGTGGATTGAGGGGTGGGATTAGTATTGCAGCGAACAATTATTCCAAAGCCAACAACAAATATCTGGACAACTTTGACCCCTCAAGGTCAAGCTCATTCATTACATACTTGGATGCATGTAACTTGTATGGGTTCGCAATGTGTGAATTATTGCCCTTGAAAAACTTTTGTTTGTATGATTTGTCACAGTATGACATAACACAGTTAACAAACAATATTATGAGTCATAACCGGAATGATGCGAAGGGTTGGATCTTTGAAGTAGACCTGGAGTACCCACACCATCTACATGATTACCACAATGATTATCCATTAGCAGTTGAGAAAATGAGTATGACGGGGAAAAAAGAAGACACCAAACTTGTACCAAATCTGAATGACAAATTCAATTACGTGTGTCACTATCGATTGTTACAGTTTTACATCAGACATGGGTTAGTACTAAAGAAAGTTCACAGAGGTATTCAATTTGATCAGAGTGCTTTCATGAAAAATTACATAATGAAGAACACAACATTGCGTGCGAGGGATGGCAACACTGCATTTGACAAAGACTTCTTTAAGCTTATGAACAATGCCTGTTTTGGCAAGACTATGGAAAATCCTCATCACCGCAAAGATGTGAGATGTCACAACTGAATTGGGTGCAATTAAACTTACAGGGAAGCCTCAGTACACAGGGTACAAAGAGTTTCATTCATCATTGTATGCAGTGTCACTCAAAAAAAAGATTGTCACACTGGACAAACCAGTATTCATTGGTATGGCAATACTCGAGTTATCAAAACTATTGATGCTTGAATTTTATTATGATTACTTTAAACCAAAGTATCCTGAATGCCGTCTGCTATACACTGACACTGACTCTATGATCATAGACGTACCTACTGAAGACTTTTATGAAGACATGAAAACAGAACTACATATGTATGACACATCTGATTATCCTAAAGACCATCCACTGTTTAGCACACAAAACAAAAAAGTGCCTGGCAAGTTTAAAGATGAACTGAATGGTGTGCCTATAGTTGAGTACGTTGGACTGAGGTCAAAAATGTATTCTATTTTACACCAAAAAGGCAGTCAATCCAAAGCCAAAGGTATCAAGAAAACAGCGATAAAAAATAAAGACATTCGACATGAACATTACAAGCAAGTATTAGATGGAGAACTGATGCCTGATTATCCAAACAAGACACTGAGGTCAAATAGACACAATATTGAAATGATCCAAACACATAAAAAGTCTCTAGCAGTTGGAGACACAAAACGCGTGTTTCACACTAAGGAAAAGGCTTATGCACCTGGGCATTACAGGCTCAAGTTATCTGAAGAAATAGCTAATGAACTGGTTGATGAACTAATTTATGAAATGATTAAAAATGCGTAACAGTGTCTGGGGGAATAATTTGTAATTCTTCTCTGACAAATGCCCTCTGAGGCGCAGGCTCATACAGATAATAAATCGATGCATTAGCGGAAGGAACTATTTTTTTTTATATTGTGGACAGACGTAGACCAAATTGGATCAGTTGCCCTGCGCCTGATGTCATTCTCGGCTTCACCGGGTTGATACAAATATCTCACCTGTTTTGTAAACAAGCTTGTGTCAGGTGCTTTTGTTTTTATTTCTGACCCTGATGGTACTGTTTTTAATTTAATAGCATCAACAGGTTTAGGGTGACCTTCATTATTCATTGCTTTTATAACAGACGGTAATCTCTTAACCCACTCAGTGTTCCGGGTGTCATGCATGAGTTCCTTAGAATACTGATAGCTGAAAAGTCTCTCCGATAATTGTTTGTTAAAATTTTCTACAATAGCCTGTGATCTATGCAGGCCTGGTATGCCTCGCCGCACTAGCACTCCATGCTTTGCAAATAACTGATTAACAGCGCCTTTAAATTCAGATCCGTCATCGACTTGAACAAGCCTAGGGTATTTTAAAGGACCTTGACTATATATCTTTGATAACGCAGTGGCCACTGTTACAGCATTTTTGTCAGTTATGGGTTCGGCTTCCTTATACCGTGAAGCTATGTCAACAACAGTTAATGCATACTTGTATCGTTTCTTTCTTATTGTATCGTGTGGTAGGAACAGGAGATCCATTTGATGGGTGTCATTAGGGATAGTGTTTACAAAATGAGGTCTTGTTATTTTTCTTGGAGCAGGAAGATATATTTGCCAAATTGCCTGCTTTTTAAGCCACTGTTTTATTTGTTCGAGTGTGACATCACTGCCCACAGTGGCATGTAATCTTTTTATTGCAGTATTCCCTTTCCAGTAGCCGATTGGGGAGTAATATATTTTTGATAGTTTAGCGTCTGCCATTTCTTCTAGCAATATAAACTCCTGTAAAATATACTAATGTCATTCCTACTAGAACAAATATTATTTCTCCATTTCTTTGTTCTGGGCTTGGTTGGTAATAGTCACTAAGTTTTGGTCGTGGGATGGTCATGTCTTCCCCAGTAACAAGAAAATATTCCCTGATCGCGTCATTGACATTTGAAAATGTATGCTGTGCGTGACCCTCAAGCCTCAATCTTTCATTGATGAAATCAAGTTTCTCTATTCTTTGCTTCTCATAATTTTGTTGAGCTTGTACCAGTTTTTCAGATGCTTCATTATGACGCTTCAATTCTTCTGCAGATTCCTCTCTACCCATTTTTGAAAAGAGATAGTTTGAACCGCTAAATGCAAGTGCGTTAACAACTGCCCCACCAACCATAATAGCTATAGATGCCATACTTTTTATTTACATAGAAACATTTTCTGGAATAATTCCTTGCTTGACGAGAAGGTTTTTTGTGGCAATCGATGCTGTGACAACTGCTACTAGCTTAGCTCTATCTTCGAAGTCTAATCTACTGAGGTCTGCTGATTTCATTTTGAGAAGACTTTTCCCCAGCATAGAATAAGTAACGGTTAGTACACTTATTACGGCAGAGTGATAGACGAGGTTCATGATATTATTATTTGTGTCGCTCATTTTCTTATGCTACAAAAATTAAAATAATAAATTTATTTACTGCATGTAAAATGGGTCCAAAGGTTTTGACACTGCTGGTAATGTGGAGACTTCTTCTTTTGTTTTTGGAGTGCTTGATTTTTTGGACACTGTTCGAGTCTGTGGTTTGTATTTTTTGTATAATTGGTAACCTACGTAACAGAATCCTACAGCAAATCCAGCAACTAAATATTTTGATGTTTCGGGTTTAGTCTCACTTTGTGGGGGGCGTGACGGTAGTGGCACTGGTGCTGTTGATGGTGTGTCAGTCTTTTCTATTAATGCCTGAAGCTGTAATTTTTTTTGTCTGTTATATTCAGCTAATTTTTTCCCCGCCTCTATGCGACCTGGACTTTCAAGACAGGACTCTGTTGTGGAGTTGTCTCGTCCATTTTCTTCTAATTTAAAATTTATTTTAGAAAAGTCAATATGACTCCCAGTTACAAGCAAGGTTATCACTGGAGCAAGGTAATTCCCAAACTTGTAAAACATAAGGCATGCTAATTTACCTATTGAACTTGAAACTATGGGATTGCTTTCAAGGTCCTGTGACAGACTGTCACTATCAACAGGTAGGAAGTGACTTACAGCTTTTGTGTATAGGCAGACAAGTGATCGACTCAAATCACGTGTCATTAGTGAACTAATGTGATTTTCATATTTTGAATGAAGTTTAAATAGTTCATCAGCGGTAAGAGATTCTATGTCTTCTGTCATGTATTGTTTTCCGAGATAAGTCTTTGACTTGCCTGAGACAATTACAGAAAGAAGGCGCTGTTTTTTTCGAGTCTAAGTCTTTGTTTTCTACAGCGCAGATATCACTTAGAAGAATTAATTCGTCTTGGTTCATTTTATAATGAAAAAAAAAACTTTGCCTGTGAATAACTTATGATCTTACTTGATAACTAACTTCAAAGTTACCTACAACTTACAAGTGACTTTGAAGTTAGTTATCACAAGTTCTTAACCCAAGTCAATAAGACACTTGGACAGATTTCTCAAGTTAGAAGGACAACAAGAAAACTTTTTTTTAGTAATAATCTGGTGGTGGCGTCAAATGAGCAGGCATGACATCTCTTTGCGAAGAGTATGACAAAAATAATGGATTACCAAAACCTATCGTCAATTGCTTATAAGTCCTTTTACTTTTTTCATAGTTTCTTTTGCGCCTATCTTTTTCCCTTGTTCTAAAAAAGATTTCTTTAGCTCTTCAACATTTACAGCCTGACTACGCATCTTATTCTGTATTTCAGACTTTTGTTGTTTATAGTTGGCCAAATCATCATGGACTCTCTTAAATTCGTTATCATCAATTTCATTATCTTCCAAAGATTTACTAATAATAAGTTTCATACTCGTCAGCTTAGCTCCAGCGAGCGTACTTAATGCTTCATGCTTTTGCAACTTCGTATAAATTGTTTTGTTAAGGGCCTCCATACCAAAGCATGCCAGGCTTGTGGCAAGGCTGACAGCTTCAATAGCGATTCCTACGACACTTCCCACCCCCGTTGCAAACAGAGCTATACCTCCTACAGATAATCCGGCCGAAACCACCCCCATGGTCATTGATGTGTTGTGTACAGAATTGAAAACCGTTTTGTAACGGCGTTTGCACCGAGAGTATTTTGCTTGTTCTCCTTCCAAATACTTCAACACTTCTGTAATATTCATTAAATGGAATGAGTCTGCCTGTAATGTTTTATCACGCTCAACAGGCTCAAGCAGCTCAGGTGGTATTTGTGGATACAGTGGTGGCATTTTTTTATGACAATTTTTTTTTAATTAATCTTCTAATTTAATTTGCAACTCTTCAAAGGTATACAATTTGCTAGCGTAAAAAATGAAACAAGATCTATGTGTTCCAGGTTTATGAAACTTAGACGAACTAGAGTTGTTTTATCAATCACTACCTTAACAGCAGGGACACTACTCGAAACTTCAAAATCTGTATTGATTTTTCTAATAGCAATAACAACCTTTGTTGACTCTGCTACTGTGGTATCCCACGTAAGTTTGATTCCCTGCGCGATATCTGCTCCTTTCACAGCTTCCACAGATCTCATGAGAATTTCAAAAACTATTGTCGCATCTCTATCTATGGTAAAATTTGCTGGTACAAACGAAATAGAAGTATCTGTTCTGCCTTTCCTATTTGTAAGAAGATACCTTTGTTTCCCATACTCTTGAAGTTTTAGTTTTTCTCTGCTATTGGTTTCGGAATAGCTTGGCACAAGACTTACAAGCGTTGGCTCAGAGTTAACAACTTTTCTAAATACTAAGGCACCTTCATCAGTAAAATAAACATAAGGACTGATAAAAACAAACTTTATATCCCATACAATGGGAATAGGTGCAAGCGGAACAGGGGTAGGAATAATTACCCATTTATTAGCCACATGTTTTAAGCTGTAGAGCACATTACTTACAGGAGTAGGAACAGTAACATCACGAAGTTGACTAAGTTTAGGAAACGCGCCATCTTTCACATCTTCAATTGCCTTTCGTTTGTACAATCCAACGGACACAAGTTCAAGGCCATACACCTCTCCTATTTCACCTTCTTTATCAAAATCTTGCAGGTCAGCCAAATCTTTCAACTCTACTGATGGACACGCAACTGGAATAATTCTAGGCTTTGGACCAAGACCACTCATTTTTATAAAACAAAAATAAAATTTATTTCACTTCCAACACAACATAAAAATCATGCATGACAACTGGTTTGTCATCCTGGTTAGTTACAGATAAGCACAATGATTCAAAGAAACTGGAGCCCAATTTTTTAAACTGTGAATTAGGAAATCTAACAACTACATTTTCACAATATGGGGCAGTTCCAATCGACACACATTTCAACAAAGTCAAAGGCTTTCCATTGTGAAGATTATCAGTAGTGCTTAATTGTTTCAAATGAACATTTAGCAATGTGTGTACTGACAAATGAACAGGGTATCTTCCAGTTATTCTTAATTTTTTGGGTGATAGTAGACGTCCATCTGATTGTGACCAATCTTCGTCTGGATATGTCATTTTTTTACCTAAAAAACCAAGTAATAATAAAAGACTAATTGATAAAGAAAACTGACCACTTTTCGGAAAATCAATTGTAACAAGTAAATTAGCTGGGTTTAAAGTTGCTTTAATTTTAAATTCATTTTGAAGCCATTCAGCTAAAGTACAAAAGTCATAATATCCAGCTCGTAAAATATCACCCTTTTCTAAACCATCAATAGTTCCACTTACAGAATAATTGTTATTATCTGTTACATTAAACCACTTTACTGTATAAAACATTTCATGGATAGCTACAGCCTTGCTACCATCACGATTATCAATCCCATTAGTTAACCACACTGGTTTGCTTGTGTCAAGATTTGTTAAGGTAATAAACATTTTTATTATCACATAAAAAAAAAGGATGGAATTTAAATCACCAACCATTACCACTACAAACGCATTTCAATTTAATGTAGATGCTAAATATAATGTCGCCCCTACTTATGAACAGAAAATAATTCAACTAAATCAACTCGACATAGCTGTAAGCGAACAAGATTTATTTCAAGTCAAAGTACCCAACCCTTTTGATCATTACCTAAACCCTCCAATAACAGACGATGCTACTGCAAGAAAGTGGTCTTCAAGCCCACTACAGATGTTTCAAAACCAACTCAACTTTGCTATACTGTTTAGTACTACAGGCTGTGGTGTTTCATTTACAGATCACTTGAATCACTCAAACAAACTGATTAGGTCTGTGTATCATTTCCACACGTATTACCAGCTTAGACGTATTCTGTCAGAACTGCATACACCATTACCAACTGAATCCAGTTTTAATCAGTTTAATAATCCCATGGATATGAAAGCATTTGAACGCATCTGTAATGAGTTTAACATAAGCCCCCGGTATAACTTCACACAAAAACTTGATGATCACCACGGCAGGGGTACACTGTATTATGCTATGAGTCACAGACAATACCCTCAAGATTATTACCCTGGTTACACTTCATTTTCACAAAAATCACAAGTGTGGTTAGGTTCAATTGAGCAGAAACAGTCAAATGCCTGGACTACATTTATTTTAGACCGGAGTGAAGGGTTTACTCAAGCAGGAGTCGAGCGCATAAATGAATCTATCAGAACATATGCCTGGTGTATACTAGGTGCACAATCATTAACAAAATCGAATATTTTGAATGGAAGTGGGACATTTGAATCTCAAAAACAGTTTCTTGCAAATCTTGAAGATTCAATTAATTCAGTGATAGATCTCCCATCTAGCATACAACGCTACCAAGATGTTCTCAGATATGCCAGATCGAAAGTTGACTTTGTAGTTGGCATCGGGTTATACATTTTGCCGTCTGATCTTCAACTCCAAATGGGGACAATAACAAATTATAATAATGAAATAATTGTTGCTGGGCATGATCAGAAATTAGGCCTCAATCAATCTGTAAACTTGAGCCCAACAACCACACACCTACAACCATTAAAACCATTAATAACGCCAGTAACATCATCACCCGTACAGGCAGTAACGCCAGTAACAGCCCCAGCATCGGCACCTACACTGGCACCAGTAAACATACATGAGTCAGAGCGAACAGCATTGGTAATTGGCCTTACTGGAGTAGGTATATTACTTCTTTACCTGTTTCATTAAATAACCTACCATTAACCCTCCTACTGTCACCAAAAAGACCCAAACATTTTCTGCCATAAATCCCACTACCTTCGCCGCTGTACTAATAAGCCAACTGAAAACTGTGCCTAAAATACCAGGTAATGAATCCATCGCTTTCAGAGCCAATTTCTTAAGCAGGTCTGAAATATGAGACAATTGTTTCTTTACCCACGACTGTAAATCTTTTGGGTCTGATGGAACTGGAGGGGGCGGACCGCTACCCCCTGGTCCTCCCGTTACAGCTAACACAACAGTACTTATAATAAATCCAAGAGCAGTAATTAAACTTGCAATGGTGATACCCTGCTCTCTGAAAAGTGTTTTCAATCTCTCAGCCAACGTTGTGTCTTCGTGAAGTATTTTCTGAATAGTTTCTCTAATCCTGTTAATCTGTGTTTTTAGTTTTTCTTTCCCAATTTCAATCACTTGTAGTCGCGCTGATCTTTCTATCTGCAAATCATTTAATCTGTGTTGTATTCTTTGTTTCATTTCTGTGTCATAATTCTCATCATCAGCTGTAGCCAGTTTTTCTTTTTCTTTTTCAATGTGTTTATCAAGTTCGCCTAGTTTGGCTAAATTATTCACAAGCTCACCTCTGATTGTCTGCAGTGTTTTATCCAAGCCTGCTAACTCCCGCATTGTCAAAGGAGAGTCACCAATTGTTTTTAATTCCTCATTTATTTGCCCTTCTGTAAATGAAGTTTCTTGTATTGCCTTGTCTGCTATTTCTGGCAGTCTTGTTACTTCAGTCATTTCAATTTCTTGTCCCGTCGGCAGTCTTGTTTGCGCGTCATGAAGAGCACTAGCAAGACGAGGTGGTAACTGTTTACTACCAACACCAAGGTAACGCTGCAGTGCTCCCTCACCACCAACACTAGTTTTAATTGAACCTAAAGCTTTAAACTTAGCGGGATTTTTTATATAAGTCAATTGTATTTTTCCTCTGTCTGTATTTAAATATAAATGACCCTTGTTATCAAGTTCAAACTGATTAGGATCCAAAACTTCTGGGCGGTCACCAACACTATCATAAAACGAGTTTACTTTGTCTTTTAGCAGTTCGTGATACATACTAGAAGTATTTCCCATTCCAGTTACATCTGTTGCACTAGTATCAGAGATGTTCATGTCATCCATTTCAAAATGGTTAAATCCTCCCGCTGCCATTGTTTTATTAATTTAATTTTTTTATTGTGCATAATAAAAATGACACAGTCCTACGGATCAAATTTAGACCCATACAGAAAACTACGTGAACCTTTCGGTGTTAAAGCAGTTAGACAATCAATTGTTATCACAAACAATCCTGGTACTATAGACCAAAACCAGACTCTTACTGTCAAGTTTCCAAACCTAGGTCCCAGTGACGTTATTGTTCCTGGTACTGCACGCCTTGCATTTAATATTGAACTTTCATCAGAGACAGATGACAAAAGAACACTAGTTAACAACCTAGGCAGAGCAATTATTAAGAATATTAAAGTTAAACTTGAAGGACAGGAAGTGTTTAGTCTTGACGATGCTGATGTGTTTTACTGCTACACGGATTTGTGGCTTACACAACCAGAACGAGAGGATCGTATTTATCAAGGCATACAGTCAGATAGCATTATGAAAATTCGAATAAATGCAAGTGATAAAACAACAGAAGCCAAGGACGTTATAGTGGCCGAAACATATGGAACCAGATTTTGCATTCCACTCGAATTTGAAATCCTAACAGGGCACTCGCCTTATTATCAAGGAGCACTAAATGACCACCTGAGCTTCGAACTAATCTTTAATGACTACTCCAAAGTTATCAAATCAACGGATCTCAATGCATCATACAAGATCTCTAACATTTCTTTGGAATATGAGATTGTCACGCATACTGAACTAGCCAGACTCATTCAAAATCAGTACCAGTCAAGACTTCCAATTTATTATGATCGAGTGATTAGACATAGTTTATTACCCAAAGACAAGAGCGACCAGATTTGGAATATAAACTTGAACATGCCTGCTAGGTCACTTAAAGGCATTCTTATGTTATTTGTTGAACCAAAAAGTCCTTACCAAGGAGATTCAGAAAAATTCTATAATCCGAAAATTACACATTTATCCTGCACAATCGAAGGCCGACCTAACCAAATTTTTTTGTCGGGAATGACGGGATATCAACACTATGATGAGATCACAAAGTATTTTGCTGGGGGAAGACTTAGAGAAAAATCGGTAAACATAGCATGTAAAGATCTGCATCTGTATGACGTAAGAATCGGTGAATACCTGACAGACAAGTACGCACTGTGGCTAGATCTGCATTCTACGGACGATAATTTCCTTCATGGCTCTGGCCGCATTATCGAAAACGGTAGTGACGGAATCTCAATTCAAATACAGAAAAAAACTGAAAAAGCTGAAGCAATAAATATATATTTGTATCTGATTTATGACGCTCAGTTAAACATAGCTGAGAGCAGGCTAAGTAGTCACATATATTAAAAGTATTCACTTAGCTTTTGAGTTGTTTTGGTTTTAATCCTTCACAACCCATTTTGAATAAGAAATGCATCAAAATCACTATAAAATCCGAACGTATTAGCAGACACGTCACGCTTGTTCTGAAACTCAGACTAAACTGAAAATAAAGGGCCAATGTACAAACCGTTTCACTACCAATTTTAACCTTCCTGGTTATGAAAGGGACGCATAAACTCACTCAGCCACACAGAGCAGGTGACTACCCGAAAGCTTGGGTCGCATAAGGTCTATTGTTCAGAGTCGTCCCTGGGCATAGAAGGCTTATTGTTGACTGCCCGGTTAAAAGGAAATAAACGCACGCAATAGGGATCCGGTTTCAAAACTAAGCACTCACACCCAATTTTCTCCTCGCGTGAGTTGGTGATCTAAAAACACTCGTAAAACAGGGTGGGTGTATGGTAACTTTGAATAACTTAGGTTTCTCACTGGAGTAGAGTTATGGGGTTTGTCTTTTATTTTTAATGCTTGGCAGCAGTCACGATGCGCTGATGCCGGAGTGTAGTGAAAACATTTTCTTCACACAGAAAGAAAAATTCTCCACACAACTCCTCACGTTGGAACTTTTATTTTATTTACGAACGACGTGGTGCTCCATATTCAGAAGAAAACCTATATTTTAGGTTTATAATACATTCAAGATTTGACCCACAGTAAAAATCTGACATAGTGGCATAGTGACATACATTTGAAGCGTTGACACAAAAAGGAATAATTTGACCTAGTGTGTTTTGTGTGTGCTTTTGCAAGGCTGGTTGGAGGTGTGTGTGAGGTTGGTGGGGGGTGGGGGGTGGGTATGAGTGTGTGTGCAAGGGGGGGGGTGTGTGGGGGTGAGTGGCACAGAGAGAGAGAGAGAGAGAGAGAGAGAGAGAGAGAGAGAGAGAGAGAGAGAGAGAGAGAGAGAGAGAGAGAGAGAGAGAGAGAGAGAGAGAGAGAGACTTACACACACACACACTATTTGAGTATAGAAGACTATTGTTTAACATGGTGGTATGAACAGGAAGTAGACACTATTTCTCAGGAAGGTCAACTCTCTGACAGCATTGGGGGTGGGGGGTGGGGGGCGTGTACTGAATGTACTCACTATTTCTCGAAAAGGCCAGCATTGATATTTTAACTAGCCTTTGTTTCCAAGGGGTCGGGGGACCTGACTGGGCAGATAAAGCTGTTGAATGTATTTGTTCAAGTGCGTTTGTTTATTTACGGAGAGAATCAAATAAATCAATTGTTTCTTAAATAGGTGGGCTTGTAATCTCTTATTGTACATCTCTCCCGTTGTGGTTATCGAAATGTTGCGATGTTAATCTGCTGCCCAAATCCAAAGGTGGAGTCGGGAGGGGTCTTGTTGGTGTGTGCCAACTGCGCTTGCAGCCCTCCGTGGCTTCCAAGTTTCGCTTTAGTGTTGGCACCGATGTACAATTGCCATCTGCCTCTGTTGTTTGCCGGATGACTTGCAGCTCTATTCCCTGTTGCAGTGAAAAAAGTGGTTTAGGTTTCACAAAGTTCTTGTGAGTGTGTCTGTTCGTGTGTGTACTCGGAGAAACAGGTACTGACTCTTGGTATTCAGTCTGTTTTGTTTTCGGGGCTCATGCCTTTCGTGTAGTCCAGTGGTTCCCTTGGTTTGCATTCCTGTCGCGTGATGTACCCTTGGCTGTTGTTATTAATTTTAAACTTGGTCAGTTTTGTCTCTCTTGTCCTGGTTCCCCCCCCCCCCCCCCCCGCTAAATAGGTTAAGAGTACTCCTTTCATTTCCGCACGTACTCATTCAGTTCACTTGTCGGAAACAAGTCACCAGTCGCAAGGCTGTATTGACCCACTTTCGCCGCCGCCCCAATTCAGTAAGTGTAGATACTTCGTTGTTCGTGAGCGGTGCCAGTTTATGGACGGATAGTTGTAGCTCACTTGCGTGGGTAGTGCTTCTTTTGTCATTTGGTCGTATGAGGGTGGTGGGGTTCATTCCGTTGTTGTTGCGTACTTTCTCTCAGTTTTCTGCATTGAATTTGGTCGGAAGCATTCACGAATATGTTTGCAGTTCATAAATTTACACAGTTTATCAAAGTGTGTGCGCGTGGGGAAGTTTCCCCTTGCATAGCATAGTGTTTACCACAACGCTGGCTCAGTTTTGGTGAAGGGCAGGGCTTTAATGAGCCGTATGTATGGCGTTATTTCGCCGTCGCTGGAGAGTGACTGATTTGTGCTTATTGGGTTTGACTGGTCACACAATCGCATGAGTAGCGGATCAGAACAAGTCTGATCTCGCGGAGACACAGGCGGGGCTAGACCCCATACGACAGCAAAAATGCTAACTATGATACAATCTTTGATTTACAGGGAGACCTTGGAATTCATTGTAAAGTACGATGTTTCAGACTAAAAGGTTATGCAGTTGTGAAACCCAACGGTACATGGGTCTTGAGATTTAACAGGCACGTGTATTTGAAACCGCCGTCGGCATATTTTAGCTTCAGGAATACAGACGTAAATGGCAGTGCATTTACTTCTAGATATTTCCTTAAGCCCTTGAAACCTGCTTATACATTTTGTTATTTACGTCGATAACCAGGAAGGGGGACGCTCTTCTATCGGACTGTGATTACGAACTGTCAGTACCACTCACATCACACATCAATGGCGAACTCTACTTCTCCGTTACATTAACATGCATAGATAACGCCACGAGTGCATGACCCTTCCTACGTTTGCTGTATGCCCTTTGGCCAGATGGGAGGGGGCTGTTCTCAGTCTGCCTACTCCAACAGTGTCAGGGTATATGGCATTGTTATGTTTTAGCTGCGTGACTCACTCGGGTGACATTTAACAGCTGTGCTTCCAACTTGCGACAAGTCGCGGCTGGCTAGGACATTGAGGACTTCGTCGCTGAACTGTATATGTAATTCTTAGAGCTTCAGTTCCCGGCGTTTAACTGGCTCAGTCACTGCGCCAGTTCCCTTCCCAGTGCCGCGGTGGGCCCGACTTGGGCCGGATGGGCTTTGCCTGCTGCCGGGTAGTTTTGGAGTTGTCCTGATTGGAAGACCACTTACCCGTAGTTCCAAAGCTAAATCGCATGTAGTAGTTTCAGTCCAGCGTGAAGCCGTAATGCCGGCCGAGTCTTCCAGGCGTCAACTGAACAGCCCCATGCATCACCCTTGAACTATCGTGGTCGATTCTCCTGATGCAGTATGCCAGGGCTGGTTGGTTGCTGGTTGGAGTTAGTTCGGGTCAGTTTTAACCGTCCACGGCACCGAAGTGATGAGCCTAATGGACGGCCCGGACATGGGGCCGGGGACAGGGCAATCTACTGCCTATGGAGTACAACCTGAACACTTATCAATTCAGGCGCACTCCAGCTGTGATCAACACATTGTTTCACTTAACTTAACTTAACTTATGGTATAATACACTTTGTTTTCATCCCTATGTCACACGACCAGTCCCTTTAGCGCAACCCGCCGTACCACGTGACCGTGATATAAAAACCCTTGTAGCGACAAATGGCGGACTTCTTGTAGCCCTCTTTGTGACGAATGCGAGTTTTGTTCTATAACAGATCACCAACACGTTCTTAAGTAAAAAGTTACTTAGTGTTGTTCGAAACAACAAGCACACTCAGTACTGGAGACGGCAACGTCATGAAATATTTTAAATTACGTCATAAGTCTATTATGTATAAATGTATATTCCTTTGACGTCAGTCATGTCTGGTGTAATCCAGGTCGGAAGATGCCTTCTTGATTTCTTTTACGAAAATAGTGGAGGAATGACCAAAAAATTACGTTATTGGTAGCAGAGGCTTGCTGCACAGACCCTTGTAGGCCTTCGGGAGGTCAAATAAACCATTGTACCCCTCAGACCTTCGGGGTACAATGATTCCTTTGACCTCCCTCAGGTCTACAAGGGTCCGTGTAGCAAACCCCTGTGACCAATAATTTATATTGTAGTTCTGTCATGTAATACAGTTTGCGCTAAAGGGATTGGTCGTGTGAATTAGATGAAAACAATATAAGTTATTGGTCACAGGGGTTTTCTACACGGACCCTTGTAGGCCTGAGGGAGGTCAAAGGAACCTTTGTAGCCCGAAGGCCGAAGGCCTGGGGGGTACAATGGTTCGTTTGACCTCCCGAAGGCCTACAAGGGTCCGTGCAGCAAGCCCCTGGTACCAATAACGTATTTGTTTTCATTCCTCCACTATTTTCGTAAATAAATCAAGAAGAAATCTTTCGACCTGGATCGCAGCCAGACATGACTGACGAAAAAGGAATATAGATTTATACTTAACAGACTTATGACGTGATTTAAAATATTTCATGACGTTGCCGTCTCCATTAGTGCTCCTGTTGTTTCGAACAACACTAAGTAACTTTGTACTTTAAAACGTTTTGGTGATCTTTTATAGAACAAAACAAGCATCCAAGACGCGTCAGAAAGAGGGCTACAAAAAGTCCGCCATTTGTCGCTACAAGGGTTTTTGTATCACAGCCCCATGGTACGGTTTGCGCTAAAGGGACTGGTCGTGTGGCGTAGGGATGAAAACAATATAAGTTATTGGTCGCAGGGGTTTGCTACACGGACCCTTGTAGGCCTGAGGGAGGTCAAAGGAATCATTGTACCCCGAAGGCCTGAGGGGTACAATGGTTTCTTTGACCTCCCGAAGGCCTACAAGGGTCTGTGCAGCAAGCCTCTGCTACCAATAACGTGTTTTGTTTGGTCATTCCTCCACTATTTTCGTAAAAGAAATCAAGAAGAAATCTTCCGACCTGGATCGATCACGCCAGACATGACTGACGTCAAAGGAATATAGATTTATACATAATAGACCTATGAAGTAATTTAAAATATTTCATGACGTTGCCATCTCCAGTACTGAGTGTGCTTGTTGTTTCGAACAACACTAAATAACGTTTTACTTTAGAACGTTTTGGTGATCTTTTATAGAACAAAACTCGCATCCAAGAATTACGTAGTAGTAGTAGTAGTAGTAGTAGTAGTAGTAGTAGTAGTAGTAGTAGTAGTAGTAGTAGTATGTGTGAGGACAAAATAGGCCGTGAGGCCTTTGCAAATGTCCTTTATTTCCAAAGGTTCAATTACGTTATGGGTCTGTTATGCATGCAATTTTTTTTTGCAAATCATTCATCATAGCAATAGAAAATCCTTTTAAATTTTGGTAATTTATCAAGCTGGTTTGTAAAGAATTTTATTTAGGTGCTTTTATAAAGTGAAACTGGTAATCCATTCTAAACAGTAGCAACTCTGTTAGAAAAACAAAACTTCCCCAGGTTAGTGTTGCAATGCCGTACAAAGATTTTCCCCCTCAGGGTTTCGGGTTCTATCACAAAACGGTGCTGCAAAAACGTCATTCCAATCTAGGTCGTCGATACCATTATACATTTTAATAATGGATTAAGTATCCACGTATTCTACTTCCATGTAAGGAGTGTAGTCCAAAATATTTAAGTCTGTCTGTCAGTCATGTCTGTCAGTCGAGTAAGTCGTATTTTTACATTCTTTAACCAGCTTTGTTGCACGTCTCTGTACCCTTTCAAGTGCATCTGATTGTCTCTTTAAACCTGGGTACCATACAGTGTTTGCATATTCTAAATGTGGTCTGACTAGTGATTTATACAGTTTACTAAAAATGTCCTTATTAAAATAATTAAAGGGTCTCTTAACTACTCCAACCATTTTGTTGGCCTTACTGATACAGTTCTGAATATGACGGTCAAAAGATAGAACTTTATCAAAGACAATACCTAAGTCTCTTTCCTCCTCACAAGATGCCACCTTTTAAATGTCACTGTTAACTTTCATCAAGTAATCATGTTCAGGATTGTTCCTTCCAGCATGCAAGAGCTTACACTTCTCTGCATTAAAATGCAAATCCCATGTGTCGGACCACTCTTGCAAGTGATCCACGTTTTTATTGCTTGATTCATTGTACATTTTAGTATCGTCTGCGAATACTTTGCACATGCTGCTAACACAATCTGGTAAGTCATTTATAAATATATTAAATAATATAGGTCCTAGGATGCTTCCTTGAGGTATACCGCTCAGCCCCTTTATTTTGTCTTATATTGCATTTCCCACCTTCACCACTTGCTCTCTTTTATGTAAAAAATTTTTTTTTTATCCAGTTGGAAATGTTTCCACATACACCATAGGCCTCTAGCTTCTGAAGAAGCCTTTCATGAGGAACAGTGTCAAATGCTTTTCTAAAGTCTAAGTATATGATGTCAACCGTTTTTGTTTTGTTTGTTGTTGTCAAGTAAGGAAGTTATATCATCCATAACCTGTAGTAATTGTGTAACACATGATCGTTTCTTTCTGAAACCATGTTGGCATTCAGTGTACAAATTATTCACAGTAAAATAATTAACGATCTCGTCTTGGACTATAGACTCTAAAATTTTACGTACAATACACGTTAAACTCACTGGTCTGTAATTTCCTGCATCTGACCTAGAACCTTTAAAAAACAATTAAAAAAATAGCACTTACCTCTGCGGTGCCCCAGTTTCGTGGTACACTACCTGATGTAAGGGAAAATGTAAATAAAGTGCAAAGTGGTTCTGCCAACTCATTACACAACTCTTGTAAGACTCTGGGAGGGATACAGTCTGGACCTTGATATTTGGAAGGATTTAATTCTTTCTTTTTTTTCTTGACAATATCAGGAGTTATTACGATATCTTTGTTTAGTGCACCCATTCGATTTTGAGCATCTACCATGTAAGGGAACATTACTCAAATTCTCTTCCACAAATACACTTGAGAAAAATTTATTCAAGGTTGCAGCCTTCTCATGATCTGCTACAGCAAGGGTGCCATCTTCTTTTTTAAGTATATTTATTCCAGAATTATATTTAGTTTGTTCCTGTACATACTTTCAACATATTTTAGGGTTTATTTTACATTTATCTGCAATATTTCTTTCATGTGATTTTTAAAATTACGTTTTATTAATTTATTACAGTCGTTTCTTAAAGTAATACATCTCTGATAATTCCTACCTTTTTTCGTTTGAAGATATATTTTATATAATTTATGCTTCTTTTAAATTTTTTTAAAAGTACCCTTATTCATCCAAGATGGTGTAGTTTTTTTGTTGTGATTTACTCCTCACTTTTAGGATGTGTGACTCCATACCTTTCAAAATCGAAAACTTAATTACAGCTCAGAATGTTTCTACTCCGCAATTTTCAGGCTTAATAGTTGTTAAGTCTATATTTGCAATTTGTGCTCTCAGACTATCATAGTCTCCCTTTCCAAGGTTACTTACTTACTTACGCCTGTCACCCCTCCCCGGGTATAGGCCGTCGACGAGAGACCTCCAGCGACTCCTGTCCTGTGCTTCTCCTTCGATTTTACTCCAGGTGGTTCCCAGTCTCTTGATGTCTGCCCCCACCCGGGTCTGCCCTGGGGGACTTGGGTGGGGTTAACTACTTTTAGTTCTCAGGGTCACCCTGGTCAGCCCCACAGGGTGGGTTTTCCTCTCTATTCTGGGGCATGTGTTTCTGTCTGCCCTTTGTTCATTTACTTGTATTTGCCTTTTAAAAACTCTCCCTACTGTCTGCACTGCCTGTAGCCCTTGATATTGGATGTGTGTTGCTAAATGGTCTTAGCTTTATTTAGGCTCCATGTGTTAGGTTTATTTAACGTATTTGACCGGCTGGCGACATACATTCAATATTCTGTTTAGTTTTTCTTTTTTTCACAAGCAGTGCAGGCACGTCCTGAGAAAGTCTTGTTGCTGTCGGGACGTTAAGCAATGTACAATCCAATCCAATCTTGATGTCTGCTTGGAGGTCTCGAAGCCAGGTGTTTCTCCGCCTGCCTCTTTTCCTCTTTCCCTGGGGGTTCTATGACAATGCCTGCCTAGTGATACTGGAAGCTGGCTTTCTCAGACTGTGACCAATCCATCCCCATCTTCTTCGCCCAATTTCATTCTCTGCTGTTATCTGCTCTGTTCTCTCCCAGAGTCTGACGTTGCTGATCTTCTCTGACCAGTGGCTTTTCAAAATTCTTCTAAGGCAACTGTTTATGAAGATCTGTACTCTGTTGACGGTGGTTTCTGTCAATCTCCAAGTCTCTGCTCCATATAGGAGAACTGCTTTTAGGTTGGAGTTGAAAATCCGGACTTCGGTGTGTTGTGACAGCTGTCTGGAACTCCACACTTTTTTTCAACTGGAGAAAGCTGCTCTGGCTGTACAGATTCGTGCTCTGACATCTGCATCAGTGCCGCCTTTTTTGTCTATGATGCTCCCGAGATAGGTGAAGGACTCCACCTCCTCCAACGGGGTGCCAGCAAGCAAGACTGGTTTTTTCCTGGTTGCGTTCAGCCTCATTGTCTTTGTTTTCTGTTTGTGGATGGGGAGGCCCACTTGGGACGGACGAGATGTCAGCAAGCCTCGTGGTCTTGTCCTGCATTTGTTGATGAGTGTGGGACAGTAAAGCCAAGTCGTCTGCAAAATCGAGGTCGTCAAGCTGTGTCCACAGTGTCCACTGTATTCCACTTCGTCTGTGCTCTGTGGTCCTCTTCATGACCCAGTCTATGGCCAGTAGGAAGGGGAACGGAGACGGCAAACACCCCTGCCTGACACCGGTCCTGACCTGAAGCTCCCTGGTGAACTGCCCTTCGTAGACCACGCGACATGTCATGCCATCGTATCTGCTCTTGATCAGGCGGACGAGCTTTGTGGGTACACCGTAGTGTCGTAGGAGTTTCCACAGAGTCTCTCGGTCCACGCTGTCAAATGCTTTCTCGTAATCAACAAAGTTGACGTACAGCGGGGAGCTCCACTCCAGAGACTGTTCCACGATGATGCGGAGAGTGGCGATCTGGTCTGTACATGATCGTTTTTTTCCTGAATCCTGCTTGCTGGTCTCTCCGCTGGGGGTCAACGGAGCTCTTCATTCTTTCCAGGATGATCCTGTTGAAGACCTTTCCTGGTACTGACAGCAAGGTGATTCCTCTGTAGTTGGAACACTTGCTGAGGTCGCCTTTCTTGGGAAGCTTGATTAGGTACCCCTCCTTCCAGTCAGCTGGCATCACCTTCTCTTCCCAGATCTTTCCAAACAGTGGGTACAGCATCTCTACTGTTGTCTCTAGGTCTGCTTTCAGAGACTCCGCTGGGATGCCATCTGGCCCTGCTGCTTTGCCGTTCTTCAAAAATGCCACTGCTCTCCCGGCTGGGTCTGTCACAGCTGATGGGTAGGTCGGTCTCTGCTGGCTGGATGTCTGGGGGCTCGGGTTAGCTGGGTCTGTTCAGTAACTCTTCAAAATACTCGGCCCATCTGTCAAGTTGGTCTGCTCTGTCTGCAATAGGCTTGCCTTCTTTGTCTTTTACTGGTCTTTCTGTATGGCCATACTTGCCCGACAATCTTCTGGTAATGTCGTAGAGCTGATTCATGTTGCCGCTGCCTGCTGCCTTTCCTGCCTCTGCTGCCAGGCTGTCTGTGTAGGCCCTCTTGTCCGCCCTGATACTCTCTTCACCTCGCGGTTGGCTTCCGAGTATTCCTCATGTGCCCTTGCTTTGGCTGCTCTCGTGCGACTGTTTTTGACAACTGCTTTCTTCTGCTTCCTCACTTCTATCTTCTTCAAGGTCTGTGCCGACAGCCAGTCCTTGTGATGGCGTTTCCTGAACCCTACAGTGTCTTTGCAGGTTGAGTTCAGCGCCACTCTAACTGCCTTCCACTGCTACTCTGTGGTGACCGCCTCCTCTTCATTTACTAGCACTTGTAGCGCTTGAAACCGGTTGGACAGCACCAGTTTGAACTCTTCTCTCACTCCAGTCTCTCTCAGGAGGCCTACCTTATAGCACTGACTTCTTCTTGTCTCTGTACGGCTTTTCTTTAACTTGAGCTTTATTTTTAGGGTAAGCAGATGGTGGTCTGAGGCGACATCTGCTCCCCTCCTCACTCGAACATCTTGAAGGGAGCTTCTAAATTTCTTGCTAATGCAGATATGGTCTATTTGATTCTCTGTAGTATGGTCAGGCGAGACCCAAGTTGCTTTGTGTATTCTTCTGTGTGGGAAGATGCTGCCTACAATGACAAGTCTGTTTAGAGCACAAAAGTCTACAAACCTCTCCCCGTTCTCACTCATCTCCCCTAGTCCCTGTCTCCCCATCACCTCTTCGTATCTGGTGTTGTCCTCCCCTATTTTGGCTTTAAAATCGCCCATGACGATGGTGATGTCTCGCTCCGCACATTTGTCCACAGCACTCTGGAGTCGGTCGTAGAACTCTTGTTTCTCTTCCTCGTCACTGTCATTAGTGGGCGCATAACACTGGATGACGTTCAGCTTGATCCTTTTCTTAGTTCTAAAGGCTGCTGTGATAATTCTTGGCCCAAGAGGTTCCCAGCCCATTAGCGCTCTCTGTGCCACTGGTGACAGCATGAATGCTACTCCTTCTGTATGGGGGGCATTCTCCTCTTCATGACCTGAATACAGAATCATCTCCCCACTTAACAGCCTTTTCTGGCCAGACTGCGTCCATCTGGCTTCACTGATACCTAGCAGGGAAAGGTTGTACTTTTGCATTTCCGCTGCAATCTGGGCGGCCTTGCCGCTCTGGTACATGGTCTTGACATTCCATGTGCCCATGGTTGTGTCCCTGGATAGAGAGAGGTGGCTCGGTCCTGTGGCTTCCGAAGACTTCCGGCTTTGACCACAGGACGTCATAAATCGTCTGGTAGAAGAACCTTCCTCCTCCAGGAAAGGAATTGCTGTTTGTCTTTTCGTCGGCGTTTTTGTAGCTATTTCCTTATTTGCAGGGTGGGGATGCTACCCCCACGCCCAACCCCCTTACTAGGAGGACCAGGGGTTTTCTGTCGGGGTCACCTTCCCTTAGACCATGTTGGTTCACGGCACCTTATTTCATTCGGTGCACCCCTCTCGCGAGGGACCCCCTATCCACCACCCAGGGGACGCGCCTCAACGCCATATGGTCACAGCGCGAGGTTTCCAAGGTTAAGGGAATATTTATTACTCTGAGTGACCTTTACCTTAGGGGCATACAGCTGGAATAGTAAAACATCGTGGTCACTCTTACCAAGGGATCCAAGTGCTGAATATCTGAAACTAGCAACTCATCATTTACCAAGATTAGATCATCTTGCCTAACTCTTGTTGGGTTTTTCACCATCTGAATCAGGAAAGCTTCCCTTATGCACTCAACAATTTGATCATTTTTCTCACCTGCCCAGGAGCCATCCCATCCTGCATATGGAAAATTAAAATCTCCGAAATTGCAAATTTTATCATATGTTTGTAACTCCTCAGATCGTAAAAGTTGTAATAATAGATCTGTGTTTTTAATTGTGGAGCTGGGGCTTCTATACACACAACCAGAAGCACTCACAAAATAGCACCACAAGCTCTCTTCAAACTTACTATTATTCAATGTTTCGCATTCTTGAGCATTTAACTTTTTGTTAAAGTAAAGGGCAACTCCTCTCTTTGGTTCATCAATCATAATTTGGTAATGTGTATTCTAAATCCAATGGAGTATAGATCTGATTTTTAGCTTTTACTTCAGTAAGACCAATTATGTCAGGCTTTATGTCGTCAATCCTCATTAAAATTTAACTCTTTTTATTTAACAGATAATCAACAGTATTGCATATGACGGTGCAAAAGTTGGAATCAGTTGAAAAAGAAAAACAAGACGGTGAGCAAGAAGGAAGATGACAAGACAAAGAGGAATCTGAAATTGACAAAGATGAATATCGAGTATCATTTTGAATATAATTATGTACACTTATTTACAATTGAAGTTTTTTTTTTTTGTTTTTTTAAATATGTGGGCTGTCATACTGTCAATTGTCTGCCCTTGCTTGCGCAGCAGAAGCATTATGTTGTGCTACAGTAGCACCAACAGCTCTTTGTTTTTCTGGTGACAATCTTTAAGGCTCTGTAGTCTATCATCAAATTTTCCTTCCCTCCCTGCACCCTCTCTCTCATCTCCTCCCTTAGTTTCTTAATTTTTTTCTCTTTGCTTGGGGGTACTATCATTGTTGATATAAATGCGTTCATTTGGGGGTTTGTTTTTATTGAGATAAAAAATCCCCTTCAACATCTTCTTCTTGGTTTCCTCAGTCTTCACCTCCAGTCTCAACAGTCTTGGTCTGACATTTTGTCCTATTTTGAAGGTCTCCAACTTGACTGGGCTATCTCTCTCATCTGCATCCACATCTGGCATCTTTTTCGGAAGCTCTCGCACCCTGTTTCTGTCATCTCTCATCCTTTCCTCCGCCGTCTCTCTATCACTCTCACTCAGATTTGCTACAATTTATGTTCAACTTTCTCTTTCCTCCCTCTTCTGCTTCCTGCATATATTCCTGAACTTTTTGTTCAATGGTCTCATCAGTTCTTTTGTCAATGTTTTCTTTTTGTGCACACCTTCCAAATATTTCTGTCAGCCATAGTTCTTAGCAGCTGAAAGATGCCATCCAGCTTGGCCTCAATTTGAGACGTGACAATTACCTCTTTGTCTCTGCAAGGCTCACAAGTCCACTGCAGTAGATTTGAACCCTTGTAAGCATTGAACTGTGCTGTGGTCAGACCACAGCACGACTTGTGGCAAAATTCTTTTCACAAAAAGCAGTGCATGCTAGCATCTCCGTGACCATCATCAATCGCATTTTCACATGACAGACACAACCAGATGCGCCTGCATGCTTTTTTTGCTTTGGCCTTTATTATTGTCGCTTGTTGAAACTTTTCTCTCATGCTGTGACATCATGAAAAAGTACCTTTCTTGTGCCTGTGGTATGAGCGATTATTTATACGTAACGAGACTAAGTCCGACGAACAAGACTAAGTCCGGTGAACTTGAAACTTCCACAAGCACACAACAAGAAAATATACAGAATGTGAATCAACTTACCTTCGAGGTGGTTATGTTAAAGTGCAAAAGGACTCGGAAAGTTCGTTCTAACAGACGACGGAACACAGTGCAGTCAGTGAGAGGTGTGAGCGATCCCCAAAGACCAGTCGGACGATGATAGCTAGCAAAATATTTCTATGGAATGTTCACTCACAAACCAGATAGGTGAGGCTAGCGCTGGCAGAATTGTATGCAAACCAAGGGGAATCACAGCGCTGGACAGACAAACAGTTAGATCCCCTGCCCCCGCCTATCAGGCACCCAATCGCCAGCCCACAGAGAAATACGCAGGTATAGAATAAGACGATCATTTCCATCCTCAAAAAGAATGGATCAGGTCTCTTATATAACCCATGTCTTTCTCCGGAACTTAGGAAGTAGGCAGGAGAAACATACATACACAAACATGAAGGTGCGCTACTACATATATGTGGTCGGGTAAATACCCTGATTTCCCACAGTAGATGCACAGAACATAACACAACAATGTAACGATACAAATTTGCCTCGAGTTATAGATACTCACAAACCAGATAGGTGAGGCTAGCGCTGGCAGAATTGTATGCAAACCAAGGGGAATCACAGCGCTGGACAGACAAACAGTTAGATCCCCTGCCCCCGCCTATCAGGCACCCAATCGCCAGCCCACAGAGAAATACGCAGGTATAGAATGTTGTTCCCCAGAACACAATGGCGCTCAATCCAGCCTTTCTAACACAATTTTTGCTTTTAGATACTAGTGCTGTAAAACAAAAAGTAACACCAAAACGTTTCTCATTTCACTGAAAAGCAGCCATCTTGCGCATGCGCAGACCCTAATATTTAGAGTATTATGTCAATGTCTGCGTGGTGACGGAGTTGCCTCTTTTACGTCACCGCCACTGCCTGACTTTCTCTTGAAGTCAATTTTTTTTTTTTTATTTTTACTGTTTTAATTATTTTCTGAAAAGAATTAATTTTTACCAAAGAAGTTGAAAGGATACAAAGCTGGCTAACGAACTCATCCAATGTCTTTCTTCAAACTAGCTATATCCAAATGTTCAAGTAACTATGACAAAAGTTACGGATTCTATTCTGGGTCAACTGACTTCCTTTAAACGGTTGTTTAGATCTTCAATGAGATATTCAATTGCAATATGCTCGGAGGCTCTTTTTTAGCCACCCCTTTAAGAAAGTATTTCGCCAAGTTTTAAGATTGTGTGTACAGAAATATCGAAGATTCTCTTGTTTACATACATACTCACACACATACATACATACATACGCACATACGGCGCTTCGCGCCAAATGTACGTTCAGCTGCGAAGTAGGCGTAACTAGACATGACGTAATTTTTATCTTGTTACTTCAATTGTTAGAGGTTTAGGCCTGCCCGCCTTTGGCATCATGAACATGCTATTAAATTCGCCCCACCGCGACCCGTCCTAAAAAGTCCCTTCTATAAATAGAAGGGACTTAAAAAGGTCAAAATAATAAAATTCTCATAGTATATGAATGCTCAAATCTTATTATATATAAATATTGATAAAACGGTCAAAATTATAACATTCTCATAGTATATGAATGCTCAAATCTTATTATATATAAATATTGCATTCTCTTAGAAAACTGAAGATTTTGTCCGGGGGGGGGGGGGGGGGGGGGGGGGACATCCGGAACAAACCCTTCAAAGAGTCTGCTGTGAAGTCTTTATATCTTGTGTTAA